>ML840833.1:17536-41420 GCA_009831015.1 Picea engelmannii | reverse complement strand
GGGTGAGAAATCCTCAAAAACCCTGCAATGAATCTTCTGTAGTAGCCAGCTAGACCCATGAAGGATCTGACTTCTATCACATTCTTAGGTGTTTTCCCTTCTTTGGATATGATATGCCCCAAATAGTGAATTTGGTTATGATGAAACAAGCACTTGCTCAATTTGGAATACCATTGGTGCTCTCTTAACACTTGTAACACCATCCTCAAGTGATGCTCATGTTCTTCTTCTGACTTGAAATATACAAGGATGTCATCGAAAAATACAATGACAAACTTGTCTAAGTATTCCCGGAAAACACCATTCATTAGGCACATGAAAACAGTTGGTGCATTTGATAAGCCAAATGGAACTACTGTGAACTCGTAATGACCGTACCTTGTCCTGAAGCCAATATTTATGATGTCTTCATCTCTAATCCTTACTTGATGGTATCCTGACCTGAGATCAATCTTTTAAAATATCCTTGCATCATTTAACTGATCAAAGAGATCGTCAATCTTTGTAAAATGATACTTGTTCTTTATAGTTACTTTGTTTAACTGCCTAAAATCAATACACAACCTCAGTGTCTCGTCCTTCTTCTTTACAAATAAAACTGGGGCACCCCAAGGTGACACACTTGGGCGTATTACCCCTTCTTTAAAATCTCTTCAAGATGCATTTGCAACTCCTTCAGCTCTGGTGTACTGATCTGGTAGGGAGTCTTTGATACTAGAGCTACTCCAGACATCAGATTTATAGAGAAATCAACATCTCTTTTAGGAGGTAATCCCGGTATCTCCTTGAACACATCCTCAAAATATTTGAGAACCGCATGATCCTCAATATTTGTCACCTTATCCTTAGGGGCTTCCTCCATATGAGTCACAATTATTTGGCAGCCCTTCCTGTAACACTTCTTCAGTTGCATTGCTGATATCTCTCGGACAGTAACTGCCCTAGGAATTCCTTGGACTATTCTTGGGTTCCCTTCCTCATTCAGGCAAGTAAATGCCTTGTTATGACAGTCTAAGAAAACATGGTATTGGTCCAACCAATCCATACCAATTAGACAATCATATGAACCCTAGGGAAGGATGTTCAAATATTCCTTGGTACCCAGCCCATTCATGTCCACTGGACATGATTTAACCATCTCAACAACTTTTCTCTTGGCTCCTGTAGCCAACTGCACCAGCCGAGATTTCCCATGCTTGCTTCTTGGCAATTGCAATCTTTCCACTACCTTAGGATCTATATAACTATGACTAGCTCCTACATCTATTAAAATAGTAAAAGAATGGTTATTGATCATACCTTCCACTTCAATCATGTGTGATTGAAACTCTTCTTGCTTGTTGTCCAGGGTTGCGTAGATCCTTAGAACACTTCTTCCAATGTCCTCCACTATTTCATCTTGTTGTACATTGTGGGAAACTCTCACTTTATCACTTCTATGTGGAAAATCTCTATACATATGATCTCCTTTACAACCCTAACATTGAATGGGTGTTTTCCTTGGCCTTTGCCCACCTGTCTCTATCACCCTGGGCTCTCTAGGCATTTTCTATCCTTGAGAACTGTTTTTGAAGAAGGATGGCTTGTTCTCCTTCTTCCTCTGCTCCATATTGAATTTCTTCTTGTCTTCCTAAGCTCTTTGGAAAGTAGGCTTTCCCTTATGTTGATCGTATAAGCACTTGTCCCTTCTTATGGTTTCCTCCAAATTTTTAGGATCATCATATTGAATTTTATCACTGATGAAAGATGGCAGGCCACTCAAGTATCTCTAGATCTTAACTGTCTCATCCTTGATGAAGGAGACATACTTCAATAGTTCTAAAAATCTCCTTTCATACTCATCAATCGTCATGCTGGCTAGTTTGAGTTCAAAGAACTCTTTCATCTTTTTGTCATAATATCTCTTGGTCTAGTATTTCTTTTCAAAATACTTCTTGAATTCCTTCCAAGTCACATTCTTCTCTTTAATGTGTTGCACCTGTACAAGCTGGTCCCACCACATGGATGTCTTTCCTTTCAATTGATAAATTTCAATTCTTCCTTCCGCATGAGAAGAATAATTATGAAGTTGGAAATATTTTCTCATGCCCAACAACCATGTCTCGACATCTTCATATTTCTTGTGTTCTCCATCAAAAGTAGGAGGCTTGATCTTGTTCATTTCTCCTTTCAATTCATCCACCCCAGAACTCTTATGATGCTTCCTGACAAGAGATGGACTTGAGCTACTGTGCGCTCTCCTATTGGAATGTACTTGGGAGTGATGGTGATCTCTGCTACCACTCCTTGATCTTCCTTTTCCCTTAGGGGTCCTGTGGCTTCCTAATTTGTTGGAGCCACTCTCCTTATCCAACTTCTTTTCAATTATGTCTAGGATATGCATTAGCTTCATGTTGAAGTCTTCCTGTTGCTCCTTGGATTTCATAATCCTTTCATTATTAGCCTTGTGACTCTGGACATCTTTCTGCAAATTTCTAATGGTTTCTGCCATATTCATGTTATCATTCTTTTCTTATCCATGTCCATTGGAGTTTGTTCCTTCCATACCCAAATGGACATTCGTTCCTATGATCTCATATTCCTCACTGTAAGCCTCTTGTGAATCATCCATCTCTCTGCAGTTTGGGATAACTTTGTTCTATTGTGATAGCGATTAGTTTTGCAAAAAAATTGTAGCCAACATAACTTTGTCAGGCTAACTGCTCTAAATAATTTCATGAAAACTTGAACCATTCTGGTTCAATAATATATATCATACTTCCTTTTATTGATTTCCTGAGAATTTGGCGGTTCAAATCCAATTTTTAGGTGAACAATTATATTCTATTGTTTAATACCTTTCTAACGCCTTCTTTCATGCTCGAATTTGAGTCCTAAGCAGAGAGTTATGGCTATTTGAAAACCGTTCTTCTCGTGAAGCTGATCTTTGCACAGGTGATCTTGTTTTGGAGCTAAATTTTGTTCTTGGACCCTTGTTGGATCCTTCTCTTTAGGTTCACAGGCCTTCTTTACATCGCTCGGTGAAGGTCTGTACAATCAAGAACCTCATGGGTTTGTTTTTTAAGCCCTTTTTTGTTCTTAAAAACAATTTTCGGGCACTAGCCCTTTTTCTTCGGCCCCGAACACATGTGACCATAGGTGTGACCAAGTGCTGGCTGCAAGGCACTTATCCTGTGCTTCGGGCCTCCAGGGCTCCGAAACTTCGGGCCTCCAGGGCTCCAAAACTTTGGGCTTTGGAGGTTTTCCTTTCACCTCACCTCATTTTCTCCGAACGCTAAAGTGGTGAACTTCTGAACAACTGCCTCTTCGGAGCTTCGGAGCTTCGAAATATATGCTTTCTTCATAATCAATTTCCTTTGAATGCCAAAGTGGAAAACTTATGAGCAACTGCCTCTTTGAAGCTTTGGAGCTCCGGAACTTCGAAGCTTCAGGCTTCGGAAGATTTGCCTTCTTCACAATCCATTTCCTTTGAACGTCGAATCTCTGAACTTCCAGAGTCTTATCAATCCTAACACACCAGAGGGGTGCTACGTGTTGAAATAAGAGAGTGGACATGTGGCCCAATCAATGGTTGGCACATGTTTGGTTCTCATTGGTACAAAAGACATACCAAAAGCATGTAACAGATTGGCACGAGGTATACGTATAGTGGTCCACATCACTCCGATGCTTCGGGACTTCGGGGCTCCATAAATTCAGAACTTTGGGCTTCAACGGTTTTCTCCTTCTGCACATCACAAAACCTCCAAACCCCCGAACTAGCGAACTCATTGTGCAATACACCTTTGAAGCTTCGGGGCTCCGCTAGTTCGGAGCTTTGGGATTCAAGAGTTTTCTCTGTAACATCCCTCAAAACTTTCGAACGTCGAACTCCTGAACAAGTCCAAGTCACTTTAGGTGATGTAATCATGTTGCGTCACTCCGACACTTCAAATCTTTGGACTTTGGAAGACTTTACCTTATAACACTTCAAAAGACCCGAACGTCGAACCGACGAATATGGCGATCTACTTTGCTCGGCTGCCAAACAATTAATGTAGTGACACGTGGCCTAACTAATGGGCGACACGTGTTAGGTCCCCAATGGTAATAAGTGCCTGTCAAAAGTACAAAAAAAGTGACACGTGGTAGAATTAGGGTAGGTCAACATCACCCAAGGTGATGTCATCATGCCACGTCATATCTGATGCTTCGAGACTTCGACACTTCAGGATTTGAGAGATTCCATTCCAACACACCTTATAACTCTCGAATGCCAAACTTCTGAACAGGTACACGTCACTCCGGCGCTCCATGAATTCGGAGGATTTTGCTGTTGAACACTACACAAGCCCAGACTGTCGAACTCCAAACATTTCTTAATCTATGGATACGCGTCCCTAGAAATGGACGGTCTAGATTGGTTCTAGACTTCAGGACTTCGGAGCTCTGGGCTTCGACAGTTTAGTTTTAAAACGATTGGAGGGGTGAAGTCTAAAGGACTTATGTGCTTAACCTCCATTCACCTTCTTCAGATCCGATGATTGTGAGGGGTATGTCCCTTCCTGAACAAATCCAACGGACCAAATTTGAATTTTGTGGTTCCAAACCCACGATTACCACGATCTCTTTTCTCTGCTAACTTTATTGAACCATTATACCTCTTGATTTTTCCATTACCACCCAGGAGCTCTCTCAATGCCGCTCTGACACTCTATACATCAAATTCCCATGGAATTTTGACTCCAAATTCCAAATTTGTGGCCCATAAAGGTTCAATGTTGAAACTATGGGCTCTGATACCAATTTGTAACATACCCCGACCTCTAAAGCCGATCATGCCACCAAAAATCCTTCAAGCTCTGATACCAATTTGTAACACCCCCAGACACATGTTGGGAAATGTCACTTGAAATAAAAACTTGTCACTCTGTTTCTAATGGTCAAAATTGTCCATACCCATGCATATACCTGCTGGGTTATGGCACATAGATCTTTTTGCAAAACATCATACATATAAACTCAACAAATAATATGCATTCTACTAATACACAATTTAATGCGAAAATCAAAACCATATTCTACAAACAACTTACACATGCAATATTATAAATACCACGACATGTACAAGATACACAACATAAAAATTAACATAGAAACAATACTTATGTTTTTATGAAGGCCATCGACTGCGTGCAGACCTTCCACAAACCTCCCAGCCTTAGACCACGCTGCTCCAAGCTATCAACAGTGTGTCACCCATGATTTGGGACTAAAATCCACCCAAGGTAAAGGGAATCCTAGGCTAGGTTGAGGTTACAAAGTCTCCAGGAAGGATTCTATCCCCAAGAGTCCACTCATGTCCACAACTTATAGTCCTCCATTCCCCATATGTCTGTCCCACCCCAGGAAGTGTGCCCCTTCTCTGCTTGAAAGTCCTTCAACTATACCACTCCCCTTCCAGGGCTTCAACAACAGGCCAGACAAGAAGTATCAGAGCATTACAACTGCCTCGAGGCTCCCTCTGGGAAAATCACTTCCCAAACAACCTCTCTCACCTAGAGAGAGTTTCTCACAAGCCTGACAACCTGCTTCTTCAGTCCAGCTCCCAAGCCAATCTAGTCAGAGTAATCACAACAACAAATTGGGTAAGGCTCTAGTAATGGCAGTAAGCCACACCAGTCTAAAGAAAAATGTGGGCAACAACAACAAAATGGCTAGGGTGCAATATGGCTCAGGCATTGCGCAGTTGTGTTGTGCTTCACAAGATTAAAATGGGTTAGATTCACGGGGTTTGTAGGTTACAGAGCTTGCAGAAGTCCATGATGGAGGAAGTGGATGGATGCGTGAATGCTCAGTGTCTGAGTGTGTGTGTGAATGGGGAGCCTGGAAATCATGCCAGAGCGAACCCCCACAATGACTGATTTCCCACATAAAACTGCATACGCCAAGATTGACACATGGATCTCTTGGGAGCTCATTCCTCTCCACTTGGAGTTCATTCCTTTCCCCAAAGGAACTTAGGATAATAGGGGTTATTTCCCAAACCTTAGTCTTTAGGAAATTATATTATAATATTCCCTTGGGTTTAAGCCCTCAAGCTTAGCCATTTTTTCCTAGCCTCTTAGCCCCTTCCTTTTCCCTTCACAATGGAGCTTAGTCCCCCATAACTCTTTTTTAGTGTTCGGTCTACACGCAACGATGTACTTTTATTAATGATATGCATAATTACATATACAAAAATAGGCTCACTGGCCTTAGCATTTAGGCTCTCCGACCTAATATTCACATAAGCCTCCCAACTTATAAACACTTGGATCACTAGCCTATAAACATAATTACAATTCAACAGGGGCTTGGCCTTGGGGTATTAAAATTACAACCACCAAAATCTCTACATGGGGTCTCTCTTCCCAGCATAAATAGGTGGACAAAATATTCGAAGAGTACAAAGACATATTCGCCTCACCTACTAGGGTGCATGTGCACTTTTAGGTAAAGAAATCAATTGATTTGACACTTGATGCTCCTCTGCCTAACGACCCTATATACGTGATTTCAATAATGGAGAATGAAGAAATCAAATGTCAGATCTAAGAGCTAATTTTGAAGGGCCACATCAGACCAAGATCCTCACCTTGCGAGAGCCTAATTGTTCTAGTACATAAGAAGGATGGGACATGGCGACTTTGTATTGATTACAGATCCCTAAACAATATCATAGTCAAGAACCAATACCCAATTCCCCATATTGATTATCTTATTGATCAAATCAAGGGAGCCAAGTTTTTCAGTAAGATTGATCTAAAGTTAGGTTACCACCAGGTGTCAATTGAGCAAACTGATGTGTGGAAGACAACCTTTAAGTCCAAAGAAGACCTCTTTGAGTGATTGGTCATGGCTTTCAGCTTGACTAATTTCTCGAACACATTCATGTGGATGATGAGTGATATATTATGACCATTAACAAACTCCTTCTTGGTTGGATATTTGGATGACATCCTCATCTTCATCAAGACTTGGGAGGAACATTTGGAGCATATTTAGCAGGTATTAGGCACCTTGCGACAACACAAGTTATATGTCAATTTGGAGAAGTGTTCCTTCAACATGCAAAGAATCAAATATTTGGGATACATCGTGGATGATCATGGTGTACATGTGGATCCAAGCAAGATCCAAGTCATTTACGATTGGCCGACCCCGAAAACAATGACCGAGTTCTGTAGCTTCTTGGGCCTTACTAACTTCTACCAACAGTTTGTGTTGGGGTTCTCTCATATCGCTTGGGCATTAAGAAAGGTGACCAAGGGTGGCACAAAGTCTAATTTTTTGTGGTCTGCACCCCAACAGAAAGAATTCAAGGATCTCAAATATTGCCTTTTATCAACATCAATCCTCATTCTACTAAACCTGCAATGACCATTTGAGATTGAGACAGATGCTTCATATTATGATATCGGTATAGTCCTCACTCAACATGGGAATATGGTAGCCTATCATAGTGAAAATATATTTGATGTTGTTCGAATATAGCATGCCTATGACAAAGATATGTACTCCATTGTGTAGGCATGTCGACAGTGGAAGCATTAGATTTTAGGGAAGGAAACAATCATTTACACTGATCACATGCCTCTGGAATTCATGTAGAGACAAGGAAAGTTACAAAATGATCGCCATCAGAAGTGGTCCATGTACCTGCAACAATTCCACTTGAATATCAAGTACAAGAAGGGTAGCACCAACCATGTCATAGATTTCCTTAGTCGACCCCCGATGGCAGTGCTAACCACAATGCTTAACTCTTGTGGACATGAGATATCTGGATGGACACAATTATATAATAATGGCTATGAATTTTCTATTGCCTATCAGACATTAAGAGCATCTAAAATAGTTCCCAACTTTCATCTCTAGGATGGATTATTATGCCATCTGAGCCATCTCTGTGTTCCTTCAAGCGAGCGTGCAAAGCTAATCTTGGAAGCTCATTACATCTAGGAAGTGGGACATTTTGGTGTAGAAAAGACAATGGAAGTACCACAGAAGCATTTTTATTGGTTGAAGCTTCGATAAGATGTTCGAAAGTACATCAAATCCTGACCACCTATGCCATTTCCAAGCCCACCATCAAGAAACATAGGATATACACCCCTCTTCCTACTCCCGATAAGCCTTGGGAGTCCATCTCCATGGAATATATGTCCAATCTTCCTTTAACCAAGCATGGGAATGACTGTGTCTTCACGGTCGCTAATCGATTCTCTAAGATGAAAATTTTGGCATCTTACAAGAAGAGCATCATAACCAAGGCCACCGCCAAGCTCTTCTTCACACATGGTTGGGTTCATTTTGGGATACCACAAACTATTCTCTCTAATCAAGACAATAGGTTCCTAAGAACCTTTTGGTCCAACCTATGGTTGATGATAGACACTAAGCTGACCAAATCGACTACCTTCCACCCATAGACTGATGGACAAACATAGGTAGTCAACAAGATGATAGTCCATATCATGTGAATGTATAATTCTAAACATCCATGCACATGGGATGAAATCCTTCCTTATGTTCAACATATCTACAATAGATCCCTCCATATCTCTATTGGCCACAACCCTTTTCAAGTGTACTTGGGGTTCCAACCATTGGCCCCCATTGATGTAGCTCTTCCCATTGCAGCCGCATAGGAAGAGTCCTCCCATGCTTAGAATGAGGCTATTTGGGCAACCAAATTTGTTGAGAATATCTAGCACATCTAACAACAAGTTCATGATATTTTGTAGAAAGAAAATTCCAAGTACAAGCAACACCACGATCAACATCGAATACCTCACAACTTTCATGTGGGATATAAGGTCTGGTTTCATTTGCAAAAAGAGCACCTCACAAGACCCCATCAAAAGTTGTGCCCACTTCGATATGGGACTTACACCATCACCAAGGAAATGGGTGATAATTATTTTGAATTAATAATTTCTCCTTTCCTTGGCTTGCACCCGATATTTAATGTGCAACTGCTCCAACCATATTTTCCACCTCTCTTGAACACTTCGGATGCAGCCGAGTAGTTGGCCCCTACAGAACTAAATCCTTCTGGCATAGAATAGGCGAAAATTGATTAGATGATGAACACTAGGACAAAGGACACCCACCAACATACTATCAAACTCTATCAGGTTGTCAAAGCATGGTAGTTTCTTCATCAGGGCAAGTGGCTCACCAGGAGTCAAGTTTAGAAAAACATTCCTCATTTGATGCAAGCACTTGACGCAATGGATAAAATTTATTTTTAAGGGGGGAGGAATGATCTAGGTGGATATCGTTGGCCACCCATATATTCCACTGACTCAAATACCAATTTCCATTTTGGCATTTTTTCCTAGTTTTGCGGGTCCTAAAATTTTGAGGTCGTTTTGAGGCCCTATACAAATTTTTTGGGAACACCATAGTCACATTATAGAAGTTAGCCAAAGTGTGATGAAAAAATGTGTAGTCCTCATATAGTTCTTTCCAATGAGCTATTGTGTACCTAAAATGAAGATCCTGTGCAAAAGTTACGACCCTTGGAAGTTGATGTACAAACTTACCCCATCGGGGCCCACATGACTTTTGGCACTTCATCTCCTAGGGTTAGGTTTTTCGATGTTTAGGGTTTTCTCATTTATGGTTTATGTTAAAAAGGCATTTGGAGCCTCATTGTAACTAGATTCTTGCGAATGAGCATAGCCGACACATTTCTTCTCAAAGATAAGTTGCCACCATTCTAGCTAGCTTGTGTGCTTTTGCATTTTACAGTATATTGTGTTTCACATAGTCATTAATAGAATCCGAGCTTACTATATAATTGTGTTCCTTTCCATATCTCTGTGCAATTATTTGTTATATCTCTGTTATATATTTGCCTTCATATCATTCCTAAAATAATCCAGATTAGTCCCATTCTATTGGGATGAAGCAACACATCATTCTTTAGACACATTAAAGAAAGCCTTGGTTTAGACTCCTTTACCGATTCCCCCTTATTGTAATCGAATTTTTTTGTTATATTTGGTAGCGGGATATTCCTCGATTGGCATGGTCTAGGTCCAGGAGAACGATGAGCTCCAAGAGCACGTCATCTACTACTTGAGTCGCACTTTGTTGGTGTTAGCACTGAGAGTCACACTTAGACTGCTATAAGTGCAAGCCCAATACCCATCATAATATAAATGGATTAAATTGGTTTGAGTAGGTGGATTAGCAAGACTGAGAAAGAATGGAGAGGGAAGAAAAATGCAGATCAATAGGCTACACCATTGGACATTGGAGTCATAAACATTCTGCAGATTGAAGGCAATCAAGCTGCTTATCAGATAAATAACTTGTATGATGATGAAAGAAAGAAAGAAGGGTCAACATATAAGTGAACAAATCATCCTCACACCCTGCTCAAGTGATAAAATCCAATGGTTTGAACGTTCACTGATTGGAAATCCTTTCCAACAATGAATGTGAATGCTTAAATATAACATGTAATAAAATTCTGCAACAAATCCTTTACCATAGAAATCGCATACATAATACTGTTAATTAAACCTACATTAACAATAATCATATTCAAGCAAGTTGAAAAGATATATGAAAAACAAACAAATAAAAATATGATATGACATATCTCATGAGTCTTCAATGGAAAAAATATTTACAAAACATGCCCTCAGGCTTACAATGAGCACACACAGGGAAACTGCATGGCTCCAACTCTCTCCAGCCTCTCTTGGGTCATGGAGTGATCCCTTTTCTCATCAAAAACCCTTTTATTTATAGTGAATAATCTCTATCTACCCTAATGAGGTCGAAACCAAGGAGTTACATAGGATCCTGCTCTAGTTAGGAGTCTTGTTACAAAAGATTCCAACAAAATCCTAACAAATTCCTATTTTTTTGGGATTTTGTCTATGATGATAAATTCCTTTTGAAACTCATCCTGATTGATCTGGAGATGGAACACATGTCCCTCATGTCCAAATAACTCCTAGGAGACCATTCGAACCTTCCTCGACAGGTGGCAACCTCCAAACAAGGTGGATATCCAACAACTATGCAAAACATAGAGTTTGCAGCGCACTGGTGGTTTAATAATATCTCTCGAATTCCAAACTGGGTCAGGCTGAAATTTGGTTAGCAAGTCAATGCCACTATCATGCTCCTCCAAAAAAAAATTCAGAAAAAACCCACATCACCATTTTGGAGTTATGATCAAATCTTTAGAAGAAGCTGCTACAAAAAATGAGTTCGCAACGCCGCTGTCGGCCAGTTCGCAGCGTCAAAAAGAAAAAACATCCAAAACCACTTTCTCGACCTTCAAATAGGATGAAAACCATCATGGACTACCTAGTGGTCTTGATTTTGATGCTGATATCTTTAAAATTTCCGAGGGTGTCTACAAGTAGTCGAACCTCTAGCTCTCCTCTTTATCTAGTTCGCATTGCCAGTTCACAACGCCTGTCAAACATATCTCGCACACTTCAAGGAGGTGATTAGTTGATGGTATGACATAATCCTTAGAGAAATGGTTAAATTGTAGGCTATGAAAACCATAAATCCTCCTTGACATGATGCTTGTAATAAAAACAATCACATAACTCAAACTTTAGACCAAGGCTAGACATAACCTTATTCGTTTTGAAACCAAATCTAACTTTATGATTACAACCTAAAGACTCAAAACCTATGTCCTATAAACCTTATGAATAAAAAAAAAATGAAGGTGAATTTTTTGACCCATACAATCTTATGTGTTGACATCTGGCTCCACAGGGGATGGCATACTCCCTATGAGCTGCCAAGAACATGCAGTTCCAGTGCCTTATCCATTGGGCTAGGAGTCATTATTGTTGATCTACTGCAAACTAAAAACTGAAAACCACCTGCCCATAGTTTGAGATTATTTATATACATAATCCTACTCTAACCAACTAACGAATTTGCTTAGGTGTAAGGAAACTTCCACAACAACCATGAAAGTAGTTGACTGGTGAAAATAACTTTTTGCAGGAAACTCTTTGAGAAAATACAGAAAAAAGGTAATATTTTCAGCATAAGTTCCAAGAAAAGCTTACACTCACTGTTGTAAATAAGAGATATACCTAGAGTTACAACAATTGGGACTTGTGCAAGAAAGGAATCCATCCAGATTGCCACTAGATCCTAAAGAACATGGCACACTTTCAATTGGTTAAGAAGGCAATCTTGCTCCTCTGTGAAGGCTGATTTTTCAACAAAATGGTAGTCCTTATATGATCCATAACTACTCATATGTTGTTTGAGCTCACTGATCCTTGGAGATTTCTGCTCATCAATGGGTGGTAAAGAAAAATGCTGATGCAATTCCTCCTTATCTTCTTCATTACCATATACTGGATGGATGCTAATAAGTTATGTATGTGCTTTAGTAAAAACATGTTCTTCATCATCATAATGTTCATCAAGGATAGGGTGATCTTTGTCAACATTTGGGACAACAATATCATTAGAGGAATGATTTTTATAGACTTTTGTTACAAGGACAGATGCATCTATTGCATTGCTACCATTTCCTTCATCATAAGAGCAGTCGAAAAAATATACTTTCAACAATGGAAAAATAGGAAAGGAAAGATATGAGTTTTCCTTGATTTATTCAACAGAAACATCTATTTCAGCCTTATAATATGAGGAAACACTTACTCTATGTTGAATATCCTTTTCAAACTCCTCACAACAATTCTAAAATAGAAATTCAACTGAAAAATACCTTTTGTAGTGCTCCTTAAAAGATGACTGAAATTTCTTCAATGATGAAATGCTAGAATGAGGTAGTGAGAAATACCATTGACGTGCATCACCATCTAATGAATGCATGAACATTTTCATCAATACATCCCCATGATAAAAGTCCAGTTGATCCATGCATTGTTGAAACTTAAAGAGAACTTGTATAGGATTATCCTCCATCCTTTCTCTGAATACATGTAGAAAATCTCCCCATTCTGACATATGAGGTACTGGATGTGGGAAACTAGAAACTGCAGAAAAGTTAAGAGGTGCAAACCTTCGAGCCAAAACAACAACAAATTCCTTTGACATTCTGAAATTGTGGAGTCGCCATTGGATTTTTATTTCATGGAGTCACCAGGTGAAAAGTGCAGTCAATACTATGTCAGTAGCCTCTGTTCACCATCAAATACTGGAGATAAGCTTTGTTGTTCTTCCCAGGGAAAATCTTCAACTTCGTCCCCGACAACGGTGCCAAAAATGTTATCACTGAGAGTCACACTTACACTGTTGTAAGTGCAAGCCCAATACCCATCAAAATATAAATGGATTAAATTGGTTTGAGTAGGTGGATTAGCAAGACTGAGAAAAAAGGGAGAGGGAAGCAAAATGCAGATCAATAGGCTACACCATTGGGCATTGGATTCATAGACATTCTGCAGATTCAAAGAAATGAAGATGCCTATTAGATAAATAAATTATATGATGATGAAAGAAAGAAAGAAAGAAAGAAAGAAAGAAAGAAAGAAGGGTGAACATATAAGTGAAAAAATCAGCCTCACACCCTTCTCAAGTGATAACATCCACTAGTCTTAATGTTCACTGATTGGAAATCCTTTCCAACAATGAATGTGAATGCTTAAATATAACATGTAATAAACTTCTGCAACAAATCCTTTACCATTGAAATCTCATACATAATATTACTAATCAAAACTACGTTAACAACAATCATATTCAAGGAAGATGAAAATATATATGAACAACAAAGGAATAAAAATATGATATGACAGATCTCATGAGTCTTCAATGGCAAAAATATTTACAAAACAGGCCCTCATGCTTACAATGAGCACACACAGGGAAACTACATGACTCCAACTCTCTCCAGCCTCTCTTGGGTCATGGAGTGACCCCTTTTCTCATAAAAAACCCTTTCATTTATAGTGAATAATCTCTATCTACCCTAAGGAGGTCGAAACCAAGGCGTTACATAGGATCCTCCTCCATTTAGGAGTCTTGTTACAAAAATTCCAACAAAAGCCTAACACATTCCTATTTTTTGGGATTTTGTCTATGATGATAAATTTCTTTTGAAACAGATCATCCTGATTGATTTGGAGATGGAACACATGTCCCTCATGTCCAACTAACTCCCAGGAGACCATTTGAACCTTCCTTGACATGTGGAAACCTCCAAACAAGGTGAATATCCAACAACTATGCAAAATAAAGAGTTTGCATAACATTCGTGTTTTAATTATATCTCTTGAATGCCAAACTGGGTCAGGCTGCAATTTTAAAAATACCTGTGATCAGAAGATGATAGTAGATCTGATGCATGCACGGATAGATCAACGAAAATATGCGATTCCGACAAAGTACGATAACCGCTACCAGCTAGAAAACTTGTTTGGAAGTTCAGAGCATCAAAATACGTTGGAAACTGCTCCAAAAGAAGCGCCCTGGCCTCTAGACTGAAATGGGTGAGTGTCGTATCTTGAATCTGGTCTCTAAGGCACTAGATTTGGACCTCTGGGGGGTTTGCACACCTCCTAGAGCACTAGATGCGCCCCAAAGGATTCCACCAATGAAATCTACTGCTATATGGCTCAAAACGACCGTCTTGCCAATTGCAGAACTGAGTCGGAAGGATTTTCCCGGATCTGCTCTGATACTATGCATGCAACCCCCAACTGTCTGTTCAAAAGAGCTGCGCTCTAAATGGATGGATGGTGCGCTTTGAATGATTCCACTGTCAGAATCTAATGAGAAGTAGCTCAATCTAAGTACCCTGGCTGGATATCAACTGGGTTGAAAGGAAAATGTAATCAGAGCTCTATCCTCGTGCAACTCCTCAAACCCTAAATCTGACTTGCGCCCTCACTGGATGAGTTGCGCACACTATACCAGATTCTCCTGAATAGCTCGATGAAATACTTGGATGGTATCTCCGATGGGATAGGGTGTGTCTCTCAACACCGAAACCGATCAATGGTGGTGTTTTCCTCCAGAAATCCACAAAACAACAAGGTCGACTCTCTTCCTCCTCTGGGAACTCTCAACATCAAATCATAACAATGCATAATGAATTAGGTTGCTTTACCCTTCCTTTACAGCTTCCTGAAACCCTAATTCGTTGTTGACCTTTTCCCTCCAAGTGGCTTTCACTTTATTTTATTATTCCTTGATTAAATCACTTAATTAATTAATTAATTAACCATTTTACCTCTAAAAAGTGATTTATCCATCCTGATGGCTTCTCCGATCACTGAAAGTCACTTCTCATCATCTTATCCTATAATGCTCTTCCTACCGATTTTGATGAGCTATTAAACTAAGAGGTTTCTCCAAGTAATATGCCCATTATGACCTTATTAGTGAGTTTAATTAAGATATGACCCATATTAACTCAAAATTACAGAAATCGTCCGAATGCAACGAAACCAAAGCCAAGCTGTGTGGAATGGATCCTGATGATGAATGATGCAAGTCGGGCACAATAAAACCCCTCAATATCTCTTGAACTCTCTGTCACCCCTATCTGGATACTCTGGTAGGCATAACACTCTGTAATGTTATAATGTCCCAAAATGGGGACATTACAGTCCTCCCTGCCGGAATATTGCTTTTCCTCAAGCAATAACTGAATCCAACTACATATGATACCGGGGTTCCATATCCACCTGTGTGACACAAGGTAGACTCCCCTCAAGATGTGGCCTCTCCAAGTGCTCACCACTCATGACACCCACATGCTCCTGATGAGTAGAATGATCAACGGCCAAAGAATCCCAGTCAACTCCCCGAGCAACCACTCTACTCGAAACTCAACTCCATCAATCACGAAACTACCAAGCACTCCAATCCCTAGATCCCATATCCGAATGCGAACTACAATGCCTCGTGAAATATAGTCCTGTAACATATCACTACCATGAGTCTCCTGCAAATAGAACACGGTCTCAACCTGAAATGAGTCTGTCCTCCAAGATCGAACCAACCCCAACACGACCTCCACCAACTGAACATGTTGCTGCCATAGTGAGGTACTACAAGACCTCAACGAATCACCAACAAGTGACATGCTCCCCCCAATACTGAAGCTCACTGGAAAGTCAAAGTGACTTCCCTCTGTAAGGATCCACTCATCTTCATCATTCAATGAAATTCCCAGCCCTGTAATCCCAGGGTCCCATGCTAGCCTCTGATAGAGACCATCACACAGACGCTACACTACTGTGATCATGACTGTCCGCTCAAAATATACATATTGGATCCCCCACTCCTGGATCCTCACGCTGAAATACCTATGAAAACTGGGCCTGCTATCCAGAAGCTGAATTTGTAAAGGTATCTCTATGGAATCATCATCTGCCCAACCACCTCCATACTCGATCATGAGTATCAATAGGGAGAACCTGTCTCGCCACATAGAACAAGTCCCTGCAAGCCCTCTCAAAACCATCCAAGAGCGAAGTATGTTTCTCTTTGGCGCAACCTGGTCCATCATAAGATGAAACAACCCACTAACCTAATGGACTCCCAGATCCCATGGCAAAATTGCAAGTTCATCACTTCCAATCCTCACTAACTGCTCATGTGTCATACTGATAACTATTGGAAGCGCTCCATCCTCATCCCAATGAGAATATGAATATGTGTCACCCTGTGAGATATCTTTTATCCCACGGCCTAAGATGCTCACCATCACGCCCAAGGTCTCAACTGCCTGTCTCTGATGATCCACCCCTATCCTACTGTATGAAATAAAGACACTCCTGTCAAGTGGTCTCAACCTACCCACTCTCCATGTCCCCTGCCACTGTCTATCTCCCCCTATGTTGTTGTCAATGATGAAAGTATCAGGAGAAGCTAACAGAAACATCTGTAACCGACTGTAGGACTGGAAAGTATCATATGCTTTGGTCAATCCCTAGGATTGGACCCAAAACTCATCCACTAACACCCATGGTGAATCATCGTCTAAACTCCAACTATCAGATACAGCAATAGATAACTCCACAAACTATTGGTCAATCACTCTCCCTCCATCATCACTCAGATAGATGCTACTACTGTGAAGGTGATCTCCCAGAACTATGTGCTGCTGCAAGGGGGAGGAATCTCCATGCTTCACTAAGTGTGTCTCCTCCCTGCAATCTAATGCGTCCCCATGAATCCCATTGTACATATCTGTATGTCTCTATGAACTACCACTCATCATTGTATGCCCCTGCATACTGATGTGATCTCCTGTATACACCTGCAACAACATGGATCCTGGGTGTACTACATGGTCATCCTCTACGTGAAGGTCAACCAATCCTGGAACACAAATGGAAGTGTCCTCATAACTTCCCCTAGCTCTGGAATCCTCATGTGTATGTGTGTGCCCAACTGTCTCAACACCCCTCGTGAAGGGTGGTCCCTGTGACCTATGGACGTCCTCCAACAATGTAACTGAGGAACATATCTGAGTCTCTGTCGAGATAGATATAGTGTATCTCTGACCAGTCTCCTCAAGGAGCTCATCTAATCTGAACTCTGATTCTTGAGGGGTTGTATGTTTTCCTTCCAAGAATCCTCGTGTGCTCACCAACTCATGAGTGAGTCGGTCCACCTCCAACTCCTGCTCCCTTAGGGCTCTGCGATACATCTTGCCAACCTCTAATAGCTAATCTCTGTCCATAAAAAACTGTTGGTAGTCGACCCTCATCATAGTTACTCTTTCCCTGAGAGTATGAAAGTCATCCATGGAAAATCCCCCATCTGAACTATCATGTGCCATCGATGCCCTCCAACAATAATCTTCCACCAATGCGTGTGTATCGTCCATGCATCTAGTGTCTGCCATGATCATGTCCTCGTTGACTCTCAATTGTCCCGTCTAATGTCATGACTCTTGATCATAGTCCCGCTGAGGTCCTACATCATGCTCCTCACTGCTAGTGTCAACAATGGAATCCACAACAACACACTCCTCAAAAGATAAGGCACTGAACTGCCCACTGTCCACTATGCTATCGAGTCCTCCTGTATGCCACTGCACACCATCACCAACTGCTTCCCCCATCTGAATCGCACTGTATCCTATATGGGCAGATGTATCCTCCTGTGCACTCACTCTGCTAATGTCATATGCACCTGGATCCCATACAGATGTGTCTAGACATGAGATATGGTCATCCTGACCCATGTAGAGTGCACCCTCATCACTGTGGACTGGTCCTAGAAGTGAGTATCCTATCAAACTGTCAGTTTCCACAACCTGATCTAGCAATGGAATCGCCAAAAGAGGTGACTCCCTCTCCCCATACTGGTGGGTATGTGTAAGGTCAACTGTCTCCCAGTCATGTCTCTCCTCCTGGGTATGCAGATCCATATGTCCATGGTGTACAATCCTCACACAAGGCTCCTCCACCATATCAGGAATGCCACTGATATACTCATGTGTCGTGGCTAGCATAGGTGACTGAGAAGATGAAAAATGTGGCTCGCTCATCATAGGAATCTCATCATCCTCCATACATGACTTCTTGGAAGCCATGTCTACACCCATAGGTAGGTCATCCAACCTCCTAATCTCATCATGTCTAAGTGCCAACACATATGAATCCTCACAAGTGTCACCACTATGCTAAAGTGTTGAATCCTCAACATTACCTGATCGGGAAGATGAAGGACATGCACTATCATCCTGTCCATCCAATTGTCCCTCAAATGCGCAAGAGTCACTAGCCTCCGTCTCGACCATCTATTTGAGCTTGTAGTACATGTCTAACTTTTGTACCCCAACTCTAGCAGTGCATTTGGAAGATCCGTCAAAAGAAGGTATGGTGAGTTTACCAACTTTCCGGATGAAATCTATGTTATGCCCCTGTTGTTGCTGTTGTCCTCCTCTCCGAGGTTCTCTGGGATGGTTCATGCCCCTAAGTCCACAGTACTCTACGAGTGTCATGTCATGATGGAAGTCATGGCCCAACGCTGCATACTCCGTCCTGTACTCTGCAATGTCTTCCGCCTCAGTGGGAGACCTCTGTGCTAACGGTTGATGTGTTGTTGCTGGAGGTGCCCTATGAAAACTAGGGAACCATGGTATGGGAATCCTACTCGAAGATGTGTATGTGCGAGTAGGTGTCTAGGGTCTATTGCCTGCCCCCAAGTTCCCTTGTGCTACATGTGGGGCTGGTGTGCCCGGGGTGTCCACTATAGCTAATCTATCAGCCAACTGCACCAAAGACTGCTTCATGGTCTGTTGACTGACTATCAAATCATTGACTACCTGCATGAAGGCTACCTCTCGATCCATGGGTGCCTTACCAGTGCTCTCTGACCTCTCATATCTATCTCCCCACATCCTCTATGCCTTCTGGGTCACCCACTGAACTCATCAACTTTAGTCACAGGTTGGCAAAACTAAAGCTCTGATACCACTGTAATATCCCTGATCCCATAGATCGAGATATTTGCTACTGACCTATTATTCTGTCTTGCAGATCTGATACACTAGGGGTTTCTGGATGCGTTTCAGTTGCATGTTTGAGATCTTGATGGTTATTGCATGTGCATGTGGGTTATTTCATGTGCATGTTGGTTATTGCATGTGCATGTTGCATATTTATGGTTTAAACAACATATAAAGGATGCATGCAGAAGTAAAGAACATCAACTGCCCAATATCATGTATAATACAGTTCGAGCATGGAAAGACAATAGCCTACTGGAAATATAGAATATAAACGTCATCTAGATCTCATGGATCAGTACTGGAATACAATCAAATAACATAAAAATACCCGTGATCAGAAGATGATAGCATATATGATGCATGCACGGATAGATCGATGAAAATATGCGATTTCGACAAAGTACGATAACCGCTACCAGCTGGAAAACTCGTCTGGAAGTTCAGACCATCAGAATACATTGGAAACTGCTCCAAAAGAAGCACCCTAGCCTCTAGACTAAAATGAGTGAGTGCCGGATCTCGAATCTGGTCTCTAAGGCACTGGATCTAGACCCCTGGGGGGTTTGCACACCTCTTGGAGCACTGGATCCGCCCCAAAGGATTCCACCAACAAAATCTACTGCTATATGGCTCAAAACGATTGTCTCACCAAATGCAGAACTGGGTCGGAAGGATTTGCTCGGATCTGCTTTGATACTATGCATGCAACCCCCAACTGTCTGTCCAGAAGAGCTACACCCTAAATGGCCGAATGGTGCACTCTGAATGATTCCACTGTCAGAATCTGATGGGAAGTAGCTCAATCTAAGCGCCCTGGCTGGATCTCAACTGGGTTGGAAGGAAAATGTAATCAGATCTCTGTCCTCGTGCAGCTCCTCAAACCCTAAATCTGACTTGTGCCCTCACTGGATGAGCTGCGCACACTGTATTGGATTCTTCTGAATATCTCGGTGAAATACCTGGCTGGTATCTCCGATGGGATAGGGTGTGTCTCTCAACACCAAAACCGATCAATGGTGGTGGTTTCCTCCAGAAATCCACAAAGCAACAAGGTCGACTCTCTTCCTCCTCTGGGAACTCTCAACATCAAATCATAACAATGCATAATGAATTAGGTTGCTTTACCCTTCCTTTATAGATTCCCGAAACCCTAATTCGTTGTTGACCTTTTCCCTGCAAGCGAATTTCACTTTATTTTATTATTCCTTGATTAAATCACTTAATTAATTAATTAATTAACCATTTTACCTCTAAAAAGTGATTTATCCATCCTGATGGCTTCTTCGGCCACTGAAAGTCAGTTATCAACATCTTATCTTGTAATGCTCTTCCTCCCGATTCCAATGAGCTATTACACTAAGAGGTTTCTCCAAGCAATATGCCCATTATGACCTTCTTAGTGAATTTAATTAAGATATGACCCATATTAACTCAAAATTACGGAAATCGTCGAAATGCAACGAAACCAAAGCCAAGTTGTGCGGAATGGATCCTGATGATGAATGATGCAAGTCAGGCCCAATAAAACCCCTCAATATCTCTCGAAATCTCTGTCACCCCTATATGGCTACTCTAGTAGGCATAACACTCTGTATTGTTATAATGTCCCAAAATGGGGACATTACAAATTTGGTCAGCTATGTAATGCTGCTATCATGCTCCACAAAAAATTTCAGAAAAAACCACATCACTGTTTTGGAGTTATGATCAAATCTTTAGAAGTCGCTGTTACAAGAAATGAGTTCGCAACACCCCTGTTTGTCAGTTCGTAGTGCCAAAAGGAAAAAACATCCAAAACCACTTTCTCGACCTTCAAACAGGATGAAAACCCTCATGGAGTACTTGGTGGTCTTGCGTTTGATGCTGGTATCTTTGAAATTGCTCGAGGGTGTCTACAAGTAGTTGAACCTCCAACTCTCCTCTTTAACTAGTTTGCAACGCCTATTAAACATAGCTCACACACTTTGAGGAGGATGTTAGTTGATGGTATGACATAATCCCTGGAGAAATGGTTAAATTGTAGGCTCTAAAAACCATGTATCCTCCTTGACACAATCCTTGTCACAAAAACAATCACATAGCTCAAACTTTAGACCAAGGCTAGACATAACCTTATTTATTTTGAAACCAAATCTAACTTTATGATTACAACCTAAAGACTCAAAACCTATGTCCTATAAACCTTTTGACTCAAACAAAAAACCAAGGTGAATTTTTTTACCAATACAATCTTATATGTTAACAGTTAGGTCCCGAGCTTAAGTACTCTCATGTCGAGAAACTTGCCTTGGAAGCATTTCATGTTGTTCAACGTCTTCATCATTACATTCTTCTACGAAAGACAATCGTCATTGCCGCTATTAATCCATTCTAATATGTTTTTACTCGATGAATTTTCGGCAGGAAGTACAACAAATGGATGGTAGTGCTTCAAGATTTCGACTTGGATTTTGGCTGAGTGAAATCTAAGAAGTCTTTGGTCTTCTTTGAATTAATGCCATAATTTCCAGTTGAGAATGAGGAAGGAGAAGTCGTCAATGCTTTCACTGATGAAAACATCTTCCTCATCTCTTTGTCTGACCCTTGGTACATAGATATCCTTATATATCTCCAGACTTTGAAGTTTCCCTCGCACTATTCACAAAATGAGCGACGATGGATTTGTCATATGGCTAAAAACTATTTCATTATCATCGATACAATGTATCGACAAGAGGTAGACTTGATACTCTATCGCTGCCTCATTCATGAATAGGTGGAAGTAGTTTTAAACGACTGTCATGGTGGAGCATGTGGCGGTCATCTATCAAAGTTGGAAACAACCCAAAATATTTTGCACACCGGTTTTTTCTGGCCTACGATCTTTAAATATTGTATTAAGGCGATCAAGAAATTCCATCCTTGTCAAGTTTTTAAAAAGAATATGTGTGCACTCCTTGCTCCCATTTTTCCTGTCATTACTGTCGATCCATTCAAAAAGTGGGGGGTATATTTTATGACATTCCATCCAACTTTGACTAAGGGGCATCATTACATCATAGTGGTCATGGACTACTTTACTAGGTGGGACAAAGCCATGGCGACATTTGTGAATGATGGTGAAACTGCAAAAATTTTCATTTTCAATCAGGTTATTGCTAGGTTCAGGTTTCCGAGCGAGATTTCCACTAACCATGGTAGTCACTTTTAGAATCACATGATGTCAGAGTTAGCATAAAAACTGGGTTTTAGACAAGAGCGCTCGTCTCCCTACTATCCCTGGGCTAATGGTCAGGTTGAAGCCATCAACAAATCCCTAAAAATGATATTGAGAAGAATGGTCAAGTCAACCAAATCAAATTGGCACTTGATGCTATATCCGACATTATGGGCTTATTGAACCTCAGTTAAGACTCTCCTTTTCAACTTGTTCATGGAGTTGAGGAAGTCTTTCCTATTGAGTGCAAAATCCCTTTGCTCAAAATCCCCATTGAGCTCCTCCCACATACAACTCATCTAAAAAAACATCTTGTTTGCCTTGAACAACTTGACGAGAAACGTCGAGATGAAGAAATGGAAAACGAAGCACATAAGAAAAGAGTCAAGTATCAATATGACAAGTCTATTTGTCCTAGAGTGTTCTTTGAAGGAGACCTTGTTTTAGTTTATGACCAGGACAAGGATGCCCTGGGGGCATCTAAGTTCAACCCTATGTGGTACGGTCCATATATCGTGTGACGGGTGTTGGAGAAGGGATCTTATGGGATAGTGCATTTTGAGGGGAATGTGTTGTCGAATTCCAGAAATGGGCTCTACCTTAAAAATTACTACGCTTGAGCCTCACAGATTGGGTACTAGTGTTTTGTAAATAGTGTTTATTTTTGTACATAACTTTACTTTGAAGTTTAGCATTTTTTTCGCGTTAGTGATTGTGTGCTTTTTCTATGTGGAAGATGCTCGATGAATCGTTAGTTTATATTGGATACACATATGGTGCCAATCGCCATTCTCGGAACTTGGATTCCGCTACTTGGGTGATTTATTCGCCTACTAGCCAACTAGTGTCTGCTGGAGGTGTGTGTCTTGGAGAAACTACCAATAATGTTTTTGAATATAACGTTGTCATTGAGATTTTACGAGATGATTTGTCACATGGAATTCGACGCCTTTAGGTGTTTCAACATTCTCAGTTGGTGGTCTCTCAGTTGAATGGTCTATATTAGATTTGCAATTTGATCTTGTTGCGTTATTTCCTTAGGGTATGTCTCTTGGAATGATCATTTGAATTCATTACTTATGAGCATGTTGCTAGGCGTTCTAATCAGGTAGTTGATTCCTACACTAATTATATTTTAGATTGGCATTTGTCTCATTAATCACATAAGCACACATTTCACACATGTAAATATTTTCCATTTGCAAGTAAAAACACAA
>ML840833.1:0-16310 GCA_009831015.1 Picea engelmannii | reverse complement strand
CACAATCTTCAGTCAATATATCATCATTTTGGGTCTCGTATGGATTTAAGAAACTTTTTCTCATTATTGAGTATTATCTCCCTTGGTTGCTTATTCTTCCAACCATATGGAGCATTTGTTGATGCCTCCTATGTCACAAATGTATCCCAGTTTATAATCCATGCTGCCTAAGTCACATAATGTGTCGTTCTCTTGTTCAAGGGAAGTTTCATCCCAAGTCGTCCCTTCTATAGTTAGTCTCTGACCTTACATGTCAGCCTTCCTAAGTCATTCAAGTCCATCTCATCATCACACGTATCTTTTTCATTCACTCGTGCTAGTATAGAAGGTCCCCATTGACTTATTGCCGATGGGTCTGCTCTTATCGACTCTGACACATTGCTCTGAGAGTATGACCTAGAGTTTCACCCTAGGCCTATTTCAATTATTTATAGGAGACCTTGCACTCGACAGATGACAAATCATCATTGGTCACTGACTTAGTGCTTTCCATTTTTTTCAACATCAATAACAATCATCACACATAGGGATTCATGCAGTACCTTGGTTTCCATTTGACCCCATTGGTGGAGTCCTCATCTTTGTCAGTAGTATTCATCATTGGATACTATTTATAGCGTCTCTGGAATGCTCTGTTTCCATCTGATGCATGTTGTAGGCATACCTTGGTGTGGTCCTTACAATCTGTTCTTCCAAGTCCTTCCAAATCTTTGGCCTTCTACTACTCCTCTTGCTAGATGATGGAGGATGCCTTAATGAATTCCTTCCAATGAATCTCTTCCTATCGAATTCAACAAATCTTGATATGGGATAGGGGTATAGACTCATATTTGGTACCTTAGGGCTTGTAGTCATCAGTGGCAGGTTCCCTCGCTATTGATAGCGGGGATACATCAATGTCCCCTGCTCGATAGATTCTACCAGGTGTTCAACATCAACTCATTTATTCACACTTGTTAAATTGCACCATGGTACCTTGAAACCCATTATCATCATTGGTGGGTTGTCTCGCATTTGTTAATGGTATGCATCAATGACCAGTAATCAAATGTTGTCTCATTGTGTTTGACCCCAACACATCTATTCACATAGTGTAGACTCATACCATGAAAGATTGTTTTGAAGACTTCGGGTGAAGTACGAGCATCATATATTTTTTTCTCCTACCTAACATATTTTACCACTCCACAGACATTGGTCCTTGTAGAGGATAAACTTTTTCACTCAATTGGTCTCAAATATCCTTTGTTCTTGATTTTGAGACATAGCTCCATTGTGTATCTATTCATGGCTATGGTCTACTTTCAAAGGATCCTCTGTGTATTGCTCGTGTCCATGGAAATTAGTCATAATTTCATATGTACCATGGATCCACAATGTACTTGATTTAGAGGCCATGCTTATATCACTCCTGAGTATGGGTATGCCTAACTTGGGAAAATAATACTCTTACTTAATTTTAGTTGATGGTTTCTGTTTGTGGATCAATTGTTTGGGAACCTTCATGAGTTTACTTCATTGCATCCTCTCCTCTTAGAGTTATAATATATTTTGGCCATCATTTTTCCCTTCCGACCTCACACATTAGGGGGGCATCTGTTATAGCACAAATTTCCACACCTATGCATTTGTGACATGGCCTTACCATTTTCCCTAGCTTGCTATGAAAAATACCAAACTTTCCTCATCAAAATTACTTAAAAAACTTGAATCTTTCTTATATCTGTGGGTTTCCTTTTTGCAACATGTGGACATTTGTGCCTTGCAAGCTTCCAGCCCACATATGTACTAAAAAATTATGAAAAATAAAATATTTCCACAATTTCAGGAGGGTTTTTCAGTTGGGATCGTTCCCCAAAATCCCTGAGGCCATAATAAATGCAATTCAACCTCCCCAACCTCTTTGGGATGGTATAAAATCACCATTGAGGGAAAATATGAGAACAAGTCTGATGGTGCAAGGTTATGTTGTTGAGATTTAGCAAGATTACCTAATCCCTTCATTCTCTGAGTAGCATCCCCTGACCTGGAAACTCCTTTTCCAGTGTTCCTTCCTCTCTTATATATCCATAAGTTGTGTTCCTATCCTTATTGGGTTATCTGAGGAAGAGCCTTGCTACTGAGTTTATGCTCAAAGGACTTGTTGAGGAACTCGGGAAGTTGGCTTCGAAGCAGTGCCAAAAGTTGAATCAGGTTGTAACCAACTTTCACATATTGTTAACAATAGGATATTTCTCTTTCCCTCCTATCTTGTGTTCATTGTAATATTATATGTTGTCGTTGTTATTAGATGCTTTGATTTATACACATAATATATGCTACTTGAACCTATAACTACTTTGTTGTGGCACTATCTTGGTTTCCTATTGTAGGCTGGTTTCGATAGAGACCATGAGCGCTTCAAGAAGGAGTGGGGATAGACATCCAAAAAAGGATTTAAGGTTCAAGTATTCTCCTTTTTCCTTCCCTTCTCTCTCCTAGTGAAAAGTAGTTATTTCTTATTTGCACACTTGTTTGTGAGGGTAGATTTTAGTCTTCTTAATTTGGTCTTGCTCTGTTGTGACTTGACCCAAGGTCACGGGGGAAAAATCCCTTAATCACCTATGCCTAACGACCATGTGTACAAGTTTTCTATTATGGACAATGAAGAAATAAAATGTTTGATCCAAGTGCTAATTTTAAAGGGACACATCAGACCAAGCTCCTCACCTTGTGGGAGCCTAATTGTTCTAATATAGATGAAGGATAGGATATGGTGACTTTGCATTGATTAAAGAGCCTCGAACAAGATCATAGTCAAGAACCGATACCTAATCCCCCAAATTGATAATCTTCTTGATCAACTCAAGGGAGCCTAGTTTTTCAGTAATATTGATTTGAAGTTAGGCTATCACTAGGTGATGATTGAGAAAATTGATGTATGGAAGACAACCTTCAAGTTGAAATAAGGTCTCTTCGAGTGGCTGGTCATGCCTTTCGACTTGACTAATGTGTCAACCAAATTCATGCAGATGATGGATGATATAATGTGGCCATTCACAAACTCCTTTGTGATCATATATTTGGATGACATCCTCATCTTCAACAAAACTTGAGAGGAAAATTTGAAGCATATTCAACAGGTCTTGGGCATTCTGCGACAACACAAGTTATATGAAAATTTGGAGAAGTGTTCCTTCGACATCAACATAGAATTCAATATTTGGAATACATTGTGGATGAGCAGGGTGTGCATGTGGATCTAACCAAGATCCAAGTCATCCGTGATTGGCTGACCCTGAAGAAAATGAATGAGCTCCACAACTTCTTGGGTCTCACCAACTTGTACCGTAGGTTTGTGTTGGGGTTCTCTCATATCACTTAGGTCCTAATCCAGGTGATCAAGGGTGGTGTTAAGGCCAAGTTTGTGTGGGATGCATCCCAACATAAATAATTCAATGATTTGAAATCCCACCTCTGGTTAACACTGGTCCTTATTCTTCTAGACCTACAACAACCATTTGAGATTGAGAAATATGCTTCATATTATGTTATTGATGCAGTGCTCACTCAACATGGGAATATAGTGGGCTATCAAAGAGAAAAACTTATGAATTTGTTCACAGATACCCGACTAACAAAAAATAGATGTACTCCATTTTGCAGGCATGTCGATAGTGGAAGGATTAAATTATAGTGAAGGAAACTATCAAAAAACATTGATCATAGGCCTCTGCAATTCATGCAAACACAAGCAAAGTTACAGAATGACCGCCATCAGAAGTGGTCCACGTACCTACAACAATTCCACTTCAACATCAAGTATAAGAAGGGAATCATCATCTATGTCGCATATTGCCTCAATCAACCAGTGGTTGTGGCGCTAACCAAAATTCTTAACTCATATGGGAATGAGACATCCAATTGGCCATAATTATACAATAATGACTCTGACTTTGCTGCTACTTATCATACATTGAGAATAGGAAAAAAAATTCCATACTTTCATCTCCAGAATGGATTGTTATGCCATCTGAGGAATATATGTTCTTTCAATAGAGCATGCAAAGATGATTTGGGAAGCTCATTACAACCAATCAATAAGACATTTTTGTGTGGAAAAGATAGTGGTAGTAATACAAAATAATTTTTATTGGCCAAAGCTTCAACAAGATGTTCGCAAGTACATCATATCCCACACTTCCTCCACCATTTCCAATCCCGCCATCAAGAAACAGGGGATATACAACCCTATTCCTCCTCTATATAGGCCTTGGGAGTCCATCTAAATGGATTAAATGTCTAATCTACCTTGAACCAAGCATGAGAAAGAATATGACTTCGTGTTCATTGATCAATTCTCCAAGATGGAATTTTTGGCACCCTGCAAGAAGAGCATCACAATCAAGGCCACCACCAAGCTCTTCTTTGACCACGTTTGGTTTCATTTTGGGATCCCATGAACCATTATCTCAGGTTGAGGCAGTAGGTTCCTGAGCACTTTTTGGTCTAGCCTATGGTTTATGATGGACACTAAGCTGACCAAATTGACTGGATTCCACCCATAATTTGATGGAAAAACAGAGGTAGTAAACAAGATGATTTTCCATATCACGAGGATGTACAATTTCAAACATCCACACACATGGGATGAAAGCTGTAACGTCCCCCGACCACCCTTGCAGGGGTAAACTCCACCCACTCAAAACAAAACTATTATGAAACCGTTTGTAACACACCCAACCACCCAGGACGATCATGCTACTTGAAACTATCATGCTCTGATATACATATCTAATGCAATTTTTTTAACAGACATAAACATTATGTTCATACACATATTCACGCAGAAGCGAAAATAATCACATATATGCAATATATATAGGCAATTCTGATAACATTCAGAAATGTACCTAAACACAACATTTAAACATAACATGTACAATTAACATAGATTTGGTACTTATATTTTTATGAGAAGACCACTGACTACGTGCAGACCTTCCATGAACCTCCCAGCCTTAGACCACGATGCTCCAAGCTATCAATAGTGGGTCACCCTTGAGCTGGGACTAAACTCCACCCATGGAAAAGGAATCCTAGGCTAGGCTATGGTTGCGGGAAACTACACAATGAAATAGGAAGGATTCTCTCCAAGGAGCCTACTTATGCCCACTGCTCACAGAATGTCATTCCCCACATGCATGTCCCACTCTGAGAATATGCACTGTCATTATTCCACAATCCATCGACTAATCCACTTCCCTTCCAGGGCTTCAACAACAGGCCAGATCAAGAACTCTCAGAGCTCTGTAGCTGCTACTGGACTCTCTCCAGGAGAAATCACTTCCTCAACAAACTCTCGCACCTGAAGAGAGTTGCTCATAGGCATGACAACCTGCTTCTTCAACCATGGGCCTGGCAACTTGGCTCTTCAACCACAGTATGCAAAAATGACTAAATCAAGGGTCAACTCAACAATTGCAGAGGTTCAACAATGAAAAAAATGGCTCTAGCTACGTGCCTGCTCAGTGCGCGCGTGAACTGGACAAGGGATGGCAATAATCGTGAGTGAAATCATGAGGAAATATGGTAAGCAATGGTCAGAATGGTGAGAATCATCCCACTGCATAATCGTGAGAGAGCCAAAATGTTGGGAGAGAACCCCCACAACGGTGGAAGTTCCCACATGGATATGCATGTGTCCTGGGTGACACTTGGCTCTCTAGGAGATCATTCCTCTCCACTTGGAGTTTGTTCCTATCCCTAAAGGAACTTAGGATAATTGGGTTTATTTCCCAACTTTAGTATTTTCAGGAAATACATTATAATATTCCTTTGGTTAAGAACTCAAGCTTAGCCCCTCTCTCCTAGCCTCTCTGCCCCATAACTTTCCCTACCTAGTGGAGCTTAGTCCCCTATAACTCTTTCTTCATGGTTGGTCTACATGCATTGATGTATTTTATTAATATTCTGCATAATTACATATACAAAACCAAGCCCACTGGCCTTATCATCTAGGCTCTCCAACCTAATAAACACACAAGCCTACTAGCTTATAATTACTTGGATCACTAGCCTATAAACATCATTACATTTCATAGGGGCTCAGCCTTGGGGTATTACAATCCCCTCCCCTTATTTTTTCACTGTCCTCAGTGCAATTCATTTACATAACATCAACAAGATTTTCAAAATCTTAAAAAAGATGTGGGTATTCTGCCCGCATATAATCTTCATGCTCCCATGTTGCGTCCTCAGGACCGTACCAGGTCCATTGGACCTTTACAAGCCCTATGGCTTGATTCCGGAGCTGTTTGATTTTTTGGTCCAGAATGCGTACCGAATGCACTTGAAAAACGCTTTCTTGCTCCACCTGAATCACATTCCAATCAATAACATGATTAGCATTAGGTATATATTTCTTAAGCAATGATACATGGAATACATTATGTATAGACATAGATGCAGGAAATGCAAGCATACAAGCTACTGGACCAATCTTCTCTAGGATTTCAAACAACCTACAATATCTAGTTGCCAACTTGGAATAGTTTCTCAACTTTAGGGAACTTCTGTTAGCTTTCACCTTCAAGAAAACATGATCAACCACTTTAAATTCCCTATGAGTTATGTTCTTGCCAACATAGATTTTCTGCCTGTCTTGGGAAGCCTTTAAATTCTGTTTAATCTTCAACATTTTCTCTTCCATTTCTTTGAGCAGCTCTAGCCCAACCACTGCTCTATCAGATGGGTTGTCCCATCTTATTGGTGTATTGCACTTTCTGCCATAAAGTGCCTCAAATGGGCTCATATTCAGTGATTCTTGATACCCATTTTTGTATGAAAATTCTACCAAGTGTAGATAATCCTCCCATTTAGATGGTTTTTCAATCACATACATCCTTAGCATATCTTCTATAACTTGGTTCACTCTTTCTATTTTCCTATCAGACTCAGGATGATAGGCTGTGCTAAAGTTCATATTTGTTCTAAACCCTTTGAATAACACCTTCCAGAACTTCGAGATAAACTTTGGGTCTCTGTCAGTCACAATTTTCTTGGGTATGCCATGTAAGAGTGCTACTTCCCTCATATATATATCAACAACATTGGTTTCCTTGTAATTAACCTTCATAGGAATGAAATGGGAAGCTTTAGTAAGCTTGTCCACCACCACCATGATAGCATCATGTTGCTCGCTTGTTCTGAGCAATTTGGTGATGAAATCCATTGTCACCACTTCCCACTTCCAGTCAGGAATGGGTAATGGCTGTAGCAACCCAACTGGGTGTCTATGCTCAGCCTTGACCCTTTGACACTCCAATCATTTAGCTATGTATTCAACAATCTCTCTCTTCATGCCTGGACAATAATATTGGTTCTTGAATGTTGAAACTATTTTTTGATATCCTAGGTACCCAACATAAGGTACAATATGCATCTGTTTTAAAATCACACTCCACAATTCAGGAGAATTTGGTACACAAACTCTGTTTCTGTACAGAATAATTCCATCAATTCCCAATTCATAATCTTCAACTTTCTGTTGCATTTTACCTTGTTGCAATTTTGTTACCAATTCCATGTACTGAAAATCAGCTTTTGCAGCCTCATAAATTCTTCCTTTAAGATATGTATGATACATGTTAATGGTTGTAGCATGCAATTCATGCACTCTCCTGATGAGTGCATCAATCACTTTGTTCTCCTTTCCTTTGATTTGCTTAATATCAAAGTCATACTCAGAGAGGAATTCCAACCATCTGCTCTGCCTAACATTCAAAGTTGGCTGATCAAACAAGTATTTCAAACCATTATGGTATGTCCTCAACTCAAACCTCTTTCCCATGAGGTACTTCCTCCACTTCTTCAAAGCATGCACTATGGATTCCAACTCCAAATCATGAGTGGCATATAGCCTTTCATGCTCTTTCAGCTTTCTGGACTCAAAACATATCACAAACCCATTCTGACTAAGGAATCCACCAAGTCCTTCCTTGCACGCATCTGTGCAAACCATGAAATCTTCATTCGGATATGCAATCCCCAGAATTGGAGCGTTGGCTAACAACTGCTTCAATTGTTGGAAGCTATTTTCACACTACTATCCATTGAAACTTCACCACTTTCCTTTGCAAGGAAGTGAATGGGTAAGCAATTCTCGAAAACCCTACAATGAATCTTCGGTAGTATCTAGCTAGACCCATGAAAGACCTGAATTCTGTCACATTCTTAGGTGTTGTCCACTCTTTAATGGCCTCAATCTTTTCAGGGTCCACTGTTATTCCTTCTTCGGATATGATATGACCCAAATAGTGAATTCTATTTTGATAAAATGAGCACTTCCTCAATTTGGCATACAATAGGTGCCCTCTTAACACTTGTAACACCATCCTCAAGTGTTGCTCATGTTATTCCTATGAATCATAATACACAAGGATGTCATCTAGAAAGATAATGACAAACTTGTCTAAGTATTCCCAGAAAACACTATTCATCAAACACATAAAAACAACTAGCGCATTTGATAATCTGAATGGCACCACCGTGAATTCATAATGACCATACCTTGCCCTGAAGGAAGTCTTACTGATGTCTTCATCTCTGATCCTTACATGATGGTATCTTGATTTGGGATCGATCTTTGAGAATATCTTTGCATCCTTTAACTGATCAAAGAGTTCATCGATCCTTGCAAGGGATACTTGTTCTTTATAGTCACTTTTTTCAATTTCTTGAAATCGATTGAAAATATCAATGTCCCATCTTTCTTCTTCACAAACAAGACTGGGAAACCCCAAGGTGAAACACTTTGGCGTATATGCCCCTTCATCAAAATCTCTTCAAGCTACATTTGCAACTCCTTCAGCTCAGGTGTACTCATTCTGTAGGGAGTCTTTGATACTGGAGCTGCTCCAGGCATCAAATTTATAGAGAAATCAATATCTCTCTTTGGGAGTAGTCCTAGTATCTCCTTGAACACATCTTCAAAATATTTCAGGAATGCATGATCCTCAAGATTTGGCACTTTATCCTTAGATGATTCCTCCATATGAGCTGCAAATAATTGGAAACCCTTCCTATAACACTTCTTCAGCTACATTGCTGAGATCTTTTGGATAGTAACTGCCCTAAGAATTCCTTAGATTGCTCTTGGGTTCCCTTCCTCATCCAAGTAAGTAAATGCCTTGTTATGACAATTTAATACAACATGGTGTTGTTCCAACCAATCCATACCAATTAGAAATTCATAATAACCCAATGGAAAGATGTTCAAATCTTCCATGGTACTTAGCCCATTCATGTCCACTGGACACGATTTAACTAGCTCAACAACTTTTCTCTTGGATCCTGTAGCCAGCTGTACCAGCCAAGATTTCTTATGCTTGCTTCTTGGAAAAAACATTCCTTCCACAACTTTAGGATCTATGTATCTATGACTAGCTCTTGAATTTATCAAAATTATAAAGGCATGGTTATTTATCATACCTTCAACTTCAATCATGTGTGATTGAAACTCAACTTGCTTGTTGTCTAGGGCTGCATAGATCCTAGGTATACTTCTGCCCATGTCCTCCACTGTTTATTCTTGCTGTACATTGTGGAAAGCTCTCACTTTGTCAATTTTGTGAGGACAATTTCTATACTTGTGGTATCCTTTACAACCCAAACATTGAATGGGTGTCTGCCTTGGCCTTTGCCCACCAACCTCATCCATTCTGTGCTCTCTAACAGATGGTTGCCCTTGAGGAATGTTTATGAAAAATGAAGGCTTGTTCCCCTTCTGCCTCTATTCCTTCTTAAACTTCTTCTTGTCCTCCCAAGCCTTCTGGAAAGTAAGCTTTCCTTTTTGATGATCATATAAGCATTTTTCTCTCCTTATGGTTTCTTCCAGGGTCTTGGGATCATCATATTGGATTTTATCACTGATGAGAGATGGCAGCCCACTCAGGTACCTTTGAATATTCATTGTCTCATCCTTGATGAAGGAGACATACTTCAACAACTCTAAGAATATCCTTTCATATTCAACAATAGTGATGCTTCCCAGTTTAAGTGCAAAGAAATATTTCATATTTTTATCATAATATCCCTTGGCCAAGTATTTCTTCTCAAAATGCCTCTTGAATTCCTTCCAAGTCACATTTTTGTCTCTTATGTGCCGCACTTGCACAAGTTGATCCCACCACACAGATGCTTTTTCTTTTAGCTGATAGATGGAAATTCTTCCCTCTGCATGAGAAGAATAGTTATGCAATTGGAAGTATTTCCTCATGCCCAACAACCATGTCTCAACATCTTCATCCTTCTTGTGATCTCCATCAAAAGTAGGATGTTTGATCTTATTCATTTATCCTTTCAACTCATCCACCCCAGACCTCCTATGCTTCCTGACAGGGGATGGAATTGAGCTACTGTGTGATCTCCTATGGGAATTCTTTTGAGACTGATTGTGATGTTTTCTACCACTCCTTGATCTTCCTTTCTTCTTAGGGGTCTCGTTACTTCCCAATTTGTTGAAGCCACTCTCCTTATCCAACTTCTTTTCAATTATTTCCAGGCTCTAAATTAACTTCATGTTGAAGTATTCCCGTCGCTCCTTGGGCTTCATAAGCCTCTCATTATCAGCCTTGTGGCTCTAAATATCTGTCTACAATTTTCTAATGGTCTCAGCCAGATTTATGTCTTTTTATTTTTCTCCTCCATGTCCATTGGATTTGGTTCCTTCGCTAGCCAACTGGACATTCAACCCTCTATTTTCATCTTCTTGACTGAAGACTACCTGAGTATAATCCATCCCTATTCACTCTATGCTGATATGATCTGACCAATCTACTGTTAACTCTGCAAAAATGTGCAGCCAACATAACTTTGTCAGGCTAACTGATCTTAAAAATTCCATGAAAACACAACCGTTCTACTTCATTAATACATCAAACTTATTTTCTTCTTATTTCCTGAGAAATTTGTTGTTCAGGTCCAATTTCTGGGTGAACAATCATCTTCTACTATTCAAGACCATTCCAATGCCTATTTCCATGCTCAATTCTAAATTTCGAGCAGGAAGTTATGGATTCTTGAACAATTTGTCTCTTCAATGCTGCGATTTCTGTACATGCATTCTTCCATATTAGAGTCGGATTGGCCTTTCGATCAGTGTTGGGTCCTCTCTTCAAGTTTACAAGCCTTCTTTACCTCATTGGTGAAGGTCTGTGCAAATAAAAAACCCCATGGGCTCCTTCTCTAAGCCCTTCTTTGTTTTCAAACATAATTTTCGAGGACTAGCCCCTTTTCTTCAGTCCCCAAACGCATGTGACCACGGTTGTGTCCCGGTGCTATAGGATATGCGCTTATCCAGATCCTTAAGAGCCTAGGGGCTCCAAAACTTTAGGTTTCATAAGCTCTTGCTACCTCATTCCTTCCCTCTTCCGAACGCCGGACCGACGAATCCTTGCACAATGTATCTTCAGAGCTTCGAGGCTCTGCTACTTCGGAGCTTCAGGGCTTCAAAGGATCTACCTCCACTACAATACATTTTCCCCAAATGTCGATTCTATGAATACTTAGAGGATGTACAGATCGATGGTCCTCCTACCTTGTTTATATCTATGGTGGATAGGATCTCTGGGACTTCAAGCTTCGATGGTTTCCAAAAACACTTCACTACCAATCTCCCGAAGTGCTGACCCACCTGAGATCCCTTCTCCTGCCTCCACGTGTCATCTGTGATCAACGATCATGATGGACTCTGAACTTCGGGCATCCAGAAGTCCTGGAACCTAACAATTATACAACGTAATCCCCCAGAGTACCACTCCTCTACACTATGGAATCTAGCACCACGCGTCCTCTATGATCAATGGTCACAATGGACTTTGGCCTTTGGGCCTCCGGAAGTCCTTCAATTGCAACTTCTTATGCCTTGAATTCTCCGGACCATGGGATCTACCACCGCATGTCCCCTCCCAATGGACGATGAGGATTTACTCTGCTCTTTGGAGCTTTGAGACACTCCATACTTAACAATTCTTAACTAAGTTCCTCCAAAATGCCAAGTCTCCAGACTGTAGGATATGGTGCCACGTGGAAGAACACTAGAAGAGGATACATAGCCTAATCTGAGGGGTTACATGTGTCAAGATCTAAATGGAAAATCATCCCTTCAAAAGTAGATAGAACACTGACACATGGCGCACATCATGTGTGTCCACGTCACCCCCAGGTGACATCACCACCATGTCACTTCGGAACTTTGGGACTTCGGAGGTCTGAAAGTTCTTCAAACAATTTTCCCCGAACATCGAACTCTCGAACTGCTTAACCTTCTGGGGCCCATGAAGCACAACTGTCACCAATTAAAGTGGTGACACGTGGCCCCACTATTGAGTGACATGTGTCAGGTTCCAATTGGTCCTAAGGGCCTATCAAAAGTATGGAAACAAGTGACATGTGGCAGACCTAGGTAGGTCCACGTCACCCTAGGTGACATCATCTTGTCATGTCACTTCGACGCTCTGAGACTTTAGGGATTTCTTGCCTTTGGCACATTTTCTCCAAGCTGCTGAACTACCAAATCGTTGAACTGGTCCACGTCACCTCCAGTGATGTCATCCTGTCATGTCACTTCGACACTCCGGGACTTTAGGGATTTCCTGCCTTCTACATTTTCTCCAAGTTGCAGAACTGATGAATTAGTCCACATCACCCTTGGTGACATCATACTGTCACGTCACTTCGGCACTCTGAGAATTCAGGTATCTCTTCCTCTCGCGCAACCAAAAACCATTTCTTCCAGAGTGTCGAAACTCAGAACTTTGATTAATATTTGGACACAGATCCCTTAGAATAGATGGTCTGGATTGGTTCCGGACTTCGACAATCTTCTCTGCTTATAGTTTTAAAATGGTTGGAGGGTCAAAGTCCAAAGGACTTCGGTGCTTATCCTCCATGCATCTTATCTGGATCCAACGGATGTGAGGGGTCTATCCCTTCCCAAACTATTCCAACAACTCAAGTTTAATTTTCGCATTCCCGAACCCACAGTGACCACAAACTCTTTTCTCATTTCTTTTTCTTAAACCGCTATACCTCCTGAGCTTCAAAACATGACCAAGGTATTCTCTTGGCACTATGGGACACTTTTAACTTTGAATTTTGTCCCTTTAGACAAAAATTCCTCTCGACTTGCTTCTATAACCACTTGTATGACCTATCCAAGTTTAGTTATGAAACCATGGGCTCTGATACCAGATTGTGGTGCCCCCTGGTAGTAGCGCCCCCTGGCTCAACTTGTCGGGGACAGTACCACCCACTCAAAACCAAACTATTTTGACACCGGTTATAACACACCCAACCACCCAGGCCAGTCATGCTACTTGAAACTATCATGCTATGATATACATATACATATCTAATGTAAAATTTTTAACATACATAAACATTCTATTCATACACATATTCATGCAGAAGCGACAATAAACACATACATGCAATATATACAGGCAATTCTGATAACATTCAGACATGTAGCTAAACACAACATTTAAACATAGCATGTACAATTAACATAGATTTGGTACTTATCTTTTTATGAGAATACCACCGACTGCATGCAGACCTTCCATGAACCTCCAAGCCTTAGACCACGTTGCTCCAAGTTATCAATAATGGGTCACCCCCGAGCTGGGAATAAACTCCACCCATGTAAAATGAATTCTAGGCTAGGTTGAGGCTATGGGAAACTGCACAATTCAACATGAAGGATTCTCTCCAAGGAGCCTACTTACGCCCACTATTCACATAATCTCATTCTCCACATGCCTGTCCCACCCCGAGAATATGCACCTTCACTTTTCCACAGTCCATTGACTGCTCCACTTCCCTTCCAGGGCTTCAACAACAAGTTGAATTAGGAATTCTCAAAGATATGTAGCTGTTGGTGGTTTCCCTTAAGGAGAAATCACTTCCCCAACAAAATCTCTCACATGAAGAGAGCTGCTCACAGGCCTGACAACTTGCTTCTTTAACCACGGTCCTGACAACCCGCCTCTTCAACCACAATATGCAAAAATGACTAAGGAAAGGGATGGATCAACAATTACAGTGGTTCACAATGACAGAGGTTCAACAATGAGAGAAATGGCTCTAGTCACGTGGCTACCCAGTGCACGCTTGAACTGGACAAGGGATGGAAAGAATTGTGAGTGAAATCGTGAGGAAAGGTGGAAAGCAATGGTCATAATGGTGAGAGCGAGAATGGTGAGAATTGTCCCATTGCAGAATCGTGAGAGAGCCAAAATGCTGAGAGCGAACCCCCACAACGGTGTATTTCCCACAATAATCTGCATGCGTCTTGGGTGACACTTGTCTCTCTAGGAGCTCATTCATCTCCACTTGGATTTTGTTCCTCTCCCCAAAGGAACTTAGGATAACTGGGTTTATTTCCCAATTTTAGTATTTTCAGGAAATACATTATAATATTCCCTTGGGTTAAACCCTCAATCTTAACCCCTCTCTCCCAGTCTATCTTCCCCATCCCTTTCCCTACCTAGTGGAGCTTAGTCCCCCATAACTCTTTCTTCGTGGTCATTCTACACGCAACGATGCATTTTATTAATAATCTGCATAATTACATATATAAAATTAGGCCCATTGGCCTTAACATCTAGCCTTTCCTGCCTAATAAACACACAAGCCTACCAACTTATAATTACTTGGCTCACCAGCCTATAAACATCATTACATTTCACAGGGGATCAACCTTGGGGTATTACAAAATGATTCCTTATGTTCAACATAGCTACAACAGATTCCTCCACATCTCTATTGGCCACAACCCTTTTCAACTATCCTTGGCGTTCCAACCATTGGCCTCCATTGACGTAGCTCTGCTAATTTCAACTGCACAGGAAGAGTTGTCCCATGCTTAGATCGAGGTTGATAGAGCAGTCAAATTTGTTGAGAAAATCCAACACATCCAACAACAAATTCATGATATTTTGCAGAAATCCAATGGAAATTACAAGCAACACCATGGTCAACATCTGGTACCACACAAGTTTCAGGTAGGAGATAAGGTATGGTTGAATTTGTATAAAGAGCACCCCATAGGATTCCATCAGAATATACACCCACTCTGATATGGGCCTTACACGATCACAAAGGTTGTGGGTGAGAATGATTTTGAGTTAAGTATTCCTCCTTTCCTTGGATTGTACTCGGTATTTAATGTGAAAATGCTTCGACCCTATTTTCCACCTCTCCCATACACTTCAGATTTGACCAAGAACTTAGCACTTACATAAATCTATCATGAATGCATTGAATAAGAGACATTTGATTGGATCATGCAAAAAAATATGAAGGGAACCCACCAAAAGAACATCCAACTCTATCGGGTCGCCAAAGTAGGACATTTTCTTCATCAGGGCAAGTGGATCACTAGGAGTTACATTCAATAGAAGTTTCCCCATATGATGGAGGAACTTGGTAAAATGGAGAAAATTTATTCCTAAGGAGGGAGAACTGATTCATGTGGACATTGATGGCCTCCCATCTATTCCACTTGCTCAAATTACAACTTCCATCTTGGCCGTTTTCTATACATTTTCGGGTGCTAAACATCCAGGGCCATTTTGAGGACCTAAACATCGTTTTTTTGACATGGAAATGTCCAATTCATTGTATTTGGGATTATTGGGCTGTTCGTAATGTGTACTCCTTGGATAAACCTTTCTAACAAGGTATCAAGTGCCCCAAATGGAGATCGCATGCAAAAGTTGGGCCCTAGGGAAGTTGACGTATTTACTACCCCCATCGAGGCCCACAAAACTTTTGGTGTTTCATCTTCCAGGGTTAGGGTTTTAGATTTTTATGGTTTTATAATTCATTCCTGATATAATAAAAAGGATTTTGGAACCTCATTTTAATCATCTTCTTATGAATGAGCATAGCTGACCCATCTCTCTTCAGAGATAAACTAACACCATTCTAGCTAGCTTGTGTAGTTTGCATTTTATAGTCTTTTATATTCCAGAAAATGATTAATAGAATATGAGTTTTATTGTATTACTGTGTTCATTGCAATATCTCAATGTATTTCCTTTTTATATCTATGTTATATTTCTTCCTTCACATCATTCTCAAAATAATCTGGATCAGTGGTATCAGGGAAGTTTACCCCTTGTTGTTCTTTGTGCATATCCCAGACGAGGTCATGGTATAGAGAGTTGGGTGTCAAGCTTGTTTATATTGAGGAAAACCACTCTCACCCTCCCAAGCAACCTCTCATGGTGGAAGAAAATGGGATGGAAGAGCAGGAGATCCTA
>ML840832.1:19969-30547 GCA_009831015.1 Picea engelmannii | reverse complement strand
TATTTTTTTCTTTACACTTGGCAAAACAGATAGATAATTTTGATCTTATAGATTAGGGTTGATTACATCTTTATAATACTTTAATTTTCTTTTTTCCTCTAACTTTTTCTCACGCTACATTTTTCCTTAAATTTTGATTTGACATTTTTTTTAATAGCAAGAAAGATGTGGCCATTATCTGTGCACAAATCATGGTTTACACTATCAGATGGTATTGTATACGCGGGCAATGATTGCAAAGAAAGTTCGGCATACAGATATGTTCCATCGCCACTACTACTGCAACATATGCCCAGTAAAATCAACTCAACAGGAGTAGCAAGAACCAAAAGATATTGTATGGTTTCCAAAAAAATTCCAAGCTTAGCTTTGGCAAGACCAACAACACAAATGGGTTGCTCCTCACTACTATACTCTAGGCACTGTCCATCCTATTTATCAAACCGCCAAAGAAACAGAGAGTTGTCAACAGAATCCCAGGCCCTTCGAATTTCAGGAAATATACCGCAAAGGGTTGTCCCTTCACCTCCAACTTCAACATAACGGTCTACCAGAACTGGTGACAATCCTCTAACATTAACCACTTCAATAGGATGAGGTCACTGCTGGATAGTTGAATGTCTGAAGTTTCCTGTGCTATTGGTGCTTGGACATTCTCTGCTGATCATTTTCGTTGGCGGACAAGGCTTGCATTATGGAAGTCCAGAAATTGCAACAAGATGTAAAGATGAAGACAACACAGGCAAGAAGAATGTTGGATATAGGTTCTTTACGATTGATGAGGGCATAAAGTCTTAGAGTCTTCTCAAGAAGGTAGTTGTAGACTGCTCCCACTATTCCTCCAATAATTCCAAGTATAACATAGGATCAACAATTTGATACTTGAACGTCAGCTCAAACATTATCAGGCCACCATTTCCACAAAGGCCATATTTTCCACTTTCACAATAAGTTATGATCCCTTCAGCACCACGGCGAACACTGTTGTGGTGAAAATTTTTCTATGAAGACACTAAGTAGAGAAATTTTCAAAATCAGTTACAACATAGGCTCCATCTAGGGATGGTACTTTCCAGCAAAGTGCTAAGAATAGTAGACCACGTGCTTGCATCAATATAGTTATCTGCAAAAATTTTGAACCTCATAACTTAGCACCTTGCAGCAATCCGAGCAGTGAAGGAATTCAACATTTAAGACCGGTGGAGTCGCCAATGAAAACATGTAGAATCTGCGAACCAAGGAGTCGCCAGGTTAACAATCACAGCCAATCGAACGTTTATCCCATGTTCACCATCATGAGATAGATCGAACCTTTATCGTATCCTAGAGAAGATTTACTTCATCCTCCGTCCCTGGCAACGACACCAAAAAATGTTGTTACAAGAGTTGACTCTAGGCTGTAATAGAGCCAAGCCTTAGCACATTTTAAAAAGAAAAATTTATTTATTGTTCAGAACTTGACTTGGGTTGCAGCAAGCCAATCCCTGAAAAATGATTTTGAGTATACTTCTGACCTAATACACTCAGAGATAGTTCTCTCAATAGCCAAGGGCTCTTTTCTCAGAAATATTCAATAATCACAATAAGAAGGCCAGATTTCTTATCACAAAAGATTTTTAATAAGGTTGGGGTTTGGACCAGGGAAACAGTTCATTGGGCATGGAGTCAAGTGAAAACCAAAGAAAGGAGATCATAGTGGTGATCGCGTTACTTGCAGAAAATGAGGCAAAGTAAGTCTATATTTCAACTATAAATAATCATGATATAATAGCAGAAAAAGGAAAGGAAAAGGCCATCACAGTTAAAGCATCTATCAAGGATGAATTTCCACTACAACTTTGGAAGAAAAAACTGAAGGCTGATAACTAGATACAGAGCACTTATCTCGAGTGAATTCTGACCAATCACCATTGAAAACAAAACTCTTATCAACTGTGTGTAAGGAACATGTAAAGTGAATTCCAAACATATTTTAACTCAGTCGATAGAAGAACAGATAGATAATATGACAAAAAAGAGAACATAGTGAAAGAAATGACCGTGATGAATCTCATAATGTCAAGTCAACATGTCACTCTGTATAACTCCATTCCAGGAATTCAAAATAACTCAGCGTTCCAAAAGGAGCTCTCTGCCAAAGAGGTTTACCCCAGGCTTCCCCCCGCTCTATTACAATGAATCAACCTCTATATAAATTCCCTCTCTCAAGGAGGTTGAATTCACGTCATAGGATAGCTAACTGAAAATGAACTAATTTCAACCGTCTTTAACTAATCATAATAGTAATCTGAACTAATTTAAAAGCACAAATAAATCCTAATTTCTAGCGAACTATCTATAGCAGTGTATACATTTGATTCACCTCTTATGCACAAAAATCTCTGTAGTTGTCGGGAGTTCGTAATGAATAACCATATCAACATTAGGAATATCCAGATCATGAACTACTACATCAGTAGCAAATCCGCATGTTAAAATGTTCCTTGCGAAAGCCAGCAAGAGTCTTCTCTCACTAATTCCGATGAACTTCATTACAACATAGCAGACCCCCACACCTTGATTGATCTTCCCATTCCATGTTAACTTGGTTACTATGAGAATTGCTTTCCTCACTTCAACATAGTGGGTGTAAACTTTTGAGCTCCTCCCTTTACCAAGTTTTCTCGCTGAACCCACCTGATCAAACAACAAATCTTGGCGGTATGCCTCAACATTTCCATCCGCCTGCTGCACAAAAGAATGTGAAGTTGTGCCTGTTGCTGTGGAAGACATTGGTTGTATTCCTCGGGCCTCTATATTCATATGTCCATCATTTGTATTTTTTCTGTCTTAGTAGAAGCAATTTGAGACTTACCTTTACTCCTTGATACACCTGAACTGTCTTGATCTATACTACATTCTTTCAGGGCTCCATAATCATTAGGGCCAGCTTGGAGTCTATGTCGATGGGATTTGGAACCTTCAAGCATTTCACTGGGCATACCAACATATTTGTTTCTCTTTCTAGCTGCCTTTGTATTGCGTCTTCTTATAGATTTGGAGGTCAAGGTTTTCTTTTCCTTAAAATTCAGCATGTCCCTCTGGTCGAGACTAAAATCAACAGAACTATCTGAATGCTCAATCTCATTTGTTGAAGATCCCATTGTTAGTTTGAGTTCGTCAGGGAAATCGACGACTTCCTGGAACACATTGGATATATTTACTCCTGACCTTTTAGCTCTGTATTTGTCCCGGAACCTTCAAACTGAAAAGGACCAGAATTCTTATAGATATCATCCATTGAAAATCGTGTTGCATTACGCATTAGCAACTGATATGGCCTGCCCATAAAATCCACATTAGCAGGGTGAGCAACCGGTTTTCCAATTTAAGATGCACGTCGCCACGTAGCCATCTCTTAACAGTCATTATTGCCGTGATTGGAGCATCACCACATTGCCACTGGGATGCAGGCTTTTTAGGTTTATTACAGTTGTCGGGATAGCATTCTTTGAACATCTAAGCGCACGATTTTGTCCCGTCGACGCAAAGATGGAACCATGAATCAACTTTCGGACTTTCGGAGGAAAAAACGTAGTGTGAAAAACAATGTTCAAAATCCCGAAATCGCTTGATTGGTGTGCAGCATGTGTTGTCCACGTCTTTACACAATGTTGTTTCGTCTGCATCCTCCAAATAATCCCGTCCGTCCTCTTAATACATCAAATATCTAAGTTTTTAGCACAAGATGAAAGGACAACCCTGGCTAACTTATGTGAGGCCGGTGCAAACTTCTTTATTTCTATTGTCAACTGATTACGTAAAACTATCATCAGAATTCTCATCCAAAATCGCGGTCATTATATAGTTTGCATGGAGGCGTATACATCTTCAGAATAAGGATTCTGATAAATAGCCGAAAACAAATATTAGAACATCTCAATGATGAGATCGATTAGTACAAGGTGCAACATTATTACGCACGAAGTGACATCTGCAACAAATTTTAAAATGGAAATTCTAGATGCAAAGGAGGGATTGTCCATCTTCCCTAGATCGTTAAAACTTTTGACAGTGAGCTCTAATATATCTTTCAAAAGATCGTGTGGAGTGGTGTATTGGATGCCATTATTTTCAGGATGTTGCTCTCTAGCTGGTCTACGTTCATCGTTTATGCCAGCCTAATCATGTTGAGTACTGCAATTCATATATGTGGCTATCTCGCCCAGCAAGAAATAGGTGACCATTATCTGTGCACAAATCATGGTTTACACCATCAGATGGTATTGTATACTCGGGCAATGGTTGCAAAGAAAGTTCAACATACGGATCTGTTGCATCGCCACTACTACTGCAACATACGCCTAGTAAAATCAAATCAATAGGAGTAGCAAGAACCAAAAGATATTGTATGGTTTCCACAAAATTTCCAAGCTTAGCTTTGGCGAGACCAACAACACAAATGGGCTTCTCCTCACTACGATACTCTAGGCACTGTCCATCCTATTTATCAAACCGCCAAAGAAACAGAGAGTTGTCAACAGAATCCCAGGCCCTTCGAATTTCAGGAAATATACCACAAAGGGTTGTCTCTTCACCTCCAACTTCAAGATAACGGCCTAGCAGAAATGGTGACAATCCTCTAACATTAACCACTTCAATAGGAGGAGGTCACTGCTGGATAGTTGAATGTCTAAAGTTTCCTGTGTTATTGGTGCTTGGACATTATCCGCTGATCATTTTCACTGGCGGACAAGGCTTGCATTATGGAAGTCCAGAAATTGCAACAAGATGTAAAGATGAAGACAATACAGGAAAGAAGAATGTTGGATATAGGTTCTTTACGATTGATGAGGGCATAGAGTCTTAGAGTCTTCTCAACAAGGTAGTTGTAGACCACTCCCATTATTCCTCCAATAATTCCAAGTATAGCACAGGATCAACAAATTGATACTTCAACGTCACCTCAAACATTATCAGGCCACCATTTCCACAAAGGCCATATTTTCCACTTTCACAATAAGTTATGAATCCCTTCAGCACCACAACGAAAACTATTGTGGTGAAAATTTTTCTATGAAGACAATAAGTAGAGATATTTTCAAAATCAGTTACAACATAGGCTTCATCTAGGGATGGTACTTTCCAGCAAAGTGCTAAGAACAGTAGACCACGTGCCTGCATCAATATAGTTATCTGCAAAATTTCTGAACCTCATAACTTAGCACCTTGCAGCGATCTGAGCAGTGAAGGAATTCAACATTTAAGACTGGTGGAGTCGCCAATGAAAACATGTAGAATCTGCGAACCAAGGAGTCGCCAGGTGAACAATAAAATCCAATCGAACGTCTATCCCATGTTCACCATCAGGAGATAGATCGAACCTTTGTCATATCCCAGGGAAGATTTACTTCATCCTCCGTCCCTGGCAACGACGCCAAAAAATGTTGTTACAAGAGTTGACTCTAGGCTGTAATAGAGCCAAGCCTTAGCACATTTTAAAAAGAAAAGTTTATTTATTTTTCAGAACTTGACTTGGGTTGCAACAAGCCAATCCCTGAAAAAATGATTTTGAGTATACTTCTTACCTAATACACTCAGAGATAGTTCTCTCAATAGCCAAGGGCTCTTTACTCAGAAATATTCAATAATCACAATAAGAAGGCCATATTTCTTATCACAAAAGATTTTTAACAAGGTTGGGGTTTGGACCAGGGAAACAGTCCATTGGGCATGGAGTCAAGTGAAAACCAAAGAAAGGAGATCATAGCGGTGATCGCATTACTTGCAAAAAATGAGGCAAAGTAAGTCTATTTTTCAACTATAAAAATCATGATATAATAGAAGAAAAAGAAAAGGAAAAGGCCATCACAGTGAAAGCATCTATCAAGGATGAATTTCCACTACAACTTTGAAAGAAAAAACTGAAGGCTGATAACTAGATACAGAGCACTTATCTGGAGTGAATTCTGACCAGTCACCATTGAAAACAAAACTCTTATCAACTGTGTGTAAGGAGCATGTAAAATGAATTCCAAATAGATTTTAACTCAGTCGATAGAAGAACAGATAGATAATATGACAAAAAAGAGAACATAGTGAAAGAAATGACCGTGATGAATCTCATAATGTCAAGTCAACATGTCACTCTGTATAATTCCATTCTGGGCTTTCAAAATAACTCAGCGTTCCAAAAGGAGCTCTCTGCCAAAGAGGTTTACCCCCAGGCTTCTCCCCGCTCTATTACAATGAATCAACCTCTATATAAATTCCCTCTCTCAAGGAGGTTGAATCCATGTCATAGGATAGCTAACTAAAAATGAACTAATTTCAACCGTCTTTAACTAATCATAACAGTAATCTAAACTAATTTAAAAGCACAAATAAATCCTAATTTCTAGCGAACTATCTATAGCAGTGTATACATTTGATTCACCTCTTATGCACAAAAATCTCTGCAGTTGTCGGGAGTTCGTAATGAATAACCAAATCAACATTAGGAATATCCAGACCATGAACAACTACATCAGTAGCAAATTAGCATGTCAAAACATTCCTCGCAAAAGCCAGCATGAGTCTTCTCTCGCTGATTCTGATGAACTACATTACAGCATAGCAGACCCCCGCACCTTGATTGATCTTCCCATTCCATGTTAACTTGGTTACTATGAGAATTGGTTTCGTCACTTCAACATAGTGGGTGTAAACTGTTGAGCTCCTCCCTTTACCAAGTTTTCTCGCAGAACCCACCTGATCAAACAACAAATCTTGGCGTTATGCCTCAACATTTACATCCGCTTGCTGCACAAAAGAATGTGAAGTTGTGCCTATTACCATGGAAGACATTGGTTGTATTCCCCGGGCCTCTATATGCATATGTCCATCATTTGTAATTTTTTCTGTCTTTGTAGAAGAAATCTGAGACTTACCTTTACTCCTTGAAACACCTGAATTGTCTTGATCTATACTAGATTCTTTTAGGGCTCCATAATCATCAGGGCCAACTTGGAGTCTATGTCGATGGGATTTAGAACCTTCAAGCATTTCACTAGGCATACCAACATATTTGTTTCTCTTTCTAGCTGCCTTTGTATTGTGTCTTCTTATAGATTTGGAGGTCAAGGTTTTCTTTTCCTTAAAATTCATCATGTCCCTCTGGTCGAGACTAAAATCAACAGAACTCTCTGAATGCTCAAGCTGATTTGTTGAAGATCCCGTTGTCAGTTTGATTTCGTCAGGGAAATCGACGACTTCCTGGAACACATTGGATATATTTACTCCTGATCTTTTAGCTCTGTATTTGTCCCGGAACCTTCAAACTGAAAAGGACCAGAATTCTTATAGATATCATCCATTGAAAATCGTGTTGCATTGTGCATTAGCAACTGATATGGCCTGCCCATCGAATCCACATTAGCAGGGTGAACAATCGGTTTTCCAATTTAAGATGCACGTCGCCCCGTAGCCATCTCTTAACAGTCATTATTACCGTGATTGGAGCATCACCACATTGCCACTGGGAAGCAGGATTTTTAGGTTTATTATAGTTGCTGTGATAGCATTCTTTGAACATCTAAGCGCACAATTTTGTCCCATCGGTGCAAAGATGGAACCATGAATCGACATTCGAACTTTTGGAGGAAAAAGCATAGTGTGAAAAACAATGTTCAAAATCCCGAAATCACGTGATTGGTGTGCGGCATGTGTTGTCCACGTCTTTAGACAATGTTGTTTCGTCCGCATCCTCCAAATCATCCCGTCCGTCCTCTTAATACATCAAATATCTAAGTTTTTAGCACAAGATTCAAGGACAACCCTGGCTAACTTATGTGAGGCCGGTGCAAACTTCTTTTTTTCTGTTGTCAACTGATTGTGTAAATCTGTCATCAGAATTCTCATCCAAAATCCCAGTCATTATATAGTTTGCATGGAGGCGTATACATCTTCAGAATAAGGATTCTGATAAACAACTGAAAAGAAATATTAGAACATCTCAATGATGAGATTGATTAGTACAAGGTGCAACATTATTACGCACGAAGTGACATCTGCAACAGTTTTTAAAATGGAAATTCTAGATGCAAAGGAATGATTGTCCATCTTCCCTAGATCTTTAAAACGTTTGACAGTGAGCTCTAATATATCTTTCAAAAGATCGTTGTGGAGTGGTGTATTGGATGCCGTTATTTTCAGGATGTTGCTCTCTAGCTGGTCTACGTTCATCGTTTATGCCAGCCTAATCGTGTTGAGTACTGCAATTCATATATGTGGCTATCTCGCCCATGGGCTATTTTTCCATGGTTTTTCCAAAAACAAGATTCGTTATTTTAAAAATGATTTTCCCAAATTCTATAGGATAAAATTATTTTATCTTAAAAATCGCCAAAAAATTATAAAAACTATATAAAATCCTTAGAAATTTTAATATTTTTACAAAAATATCGCCAATCATTTATAGTTGGCATATGAAGGATTAGTAAGATTCGCCAAGGTTTCTACATTTAAAAATAAATTTCCATCCTTAAAATCATCCCTATATCTCGCCCAGCAAGAAAGATGTGACCATTATCTGTGCACAAATCATGGTTTACACCATCAGATGGTATTGTATACTCAGGCAATGATTACAAAGAAAGTTCGACATACGGATCTGTTCCATCGCCACTACTACTGTAGCATACGCCCAGTAAAATCAACTCAACGGGAGTAGCAAGAACCAAAAGATATTGTATGGTTTCCACAAAATTTCCAGGCTTAGCTTTGGAAAGACCAACATCACAAATGGGTTTCTCCTCACTACTATACTCTAGGCATTGTCCATTCTATTTATCAAACCGCCAAAGAAACAAAGAGTTGTCAACAGAATCCCATGCCCTTCGAATTTAAGGAAATATACCACAAAGGGTTGTCCCTTCACCTCTAGCTTCAAAATAATGGTCTACCAGAACTGGTGACAATCCTCTAACATTAACCACATCAATAGGATGAGGTCACTGCTGGATAGTTGAATGTCTGAATTTTCCTGTGCTATTAGTGCTTGGACATTCTCCGCTGATCATTTTCACCGGCGGACAAGGCTTGCATTATGGAAGTCCAGAAATTGCAACAAGATGTAAAGATGAAGACAACACAGACAAGAAGAATGTTGGATATAGGTTCTTTACGATTGATGAGGGCATAGAGTCTTAGAGTCTTCTCAAGAAGGTAGTTGTAGACCGCTCCCACTATTCCTCATATAATTCCAAGTATAGCACGGGATCAACAAATTGATACTTGAACATCACCTCAAACATTATCAGGCCACCATTTCCACAAAGGCCATATTTTCCACTTTCACAATAAGTTATGAATCCCTTCAGCACCACAGCGAACACTGTTGTGGTGAAAATTTTTCTATGAAGACACTAAGTAGAGAAATTTTCAAAATCAATTACAACATATGCTCCATCTAGGGATGGTACTTTCCAGCAAAGTGCCAAGCATAGTAGACCACGTGCCTGCATCAATATAGTTATCTGCAAAATTTCTGAAACTCATAACTTAGCACCTTGCAGCGATCCAAGCAGTGAAGGAATTCAACATTTAAGACCGGTGGAGTCGCCAACGAAAACATGTAGAATCTGTGAACCAAGGAGTCGCCAGGTGAACAATCACAGCCAATCGAACGTCTATCCCATGTTCACCATCAGGAGATAGATCGAACCTTTGTCGTATCCCAGGGAAGATTTACTTCGTCCTCCGTCCCTATCAACGGCACCAAAAAATGTTGTTACAAGAGTTAACTCTAGGCTGTAATAGAGCCAAGCCTTAGCACATTTTAAAAAGAAAAGTTCATTTATTGTTCAGAACTTGACTTGGGTTGCAGCAAGCCAATCCCTGAAAAATGTTTTTGAGTATACTTCTGACCTAATACACTCATAGATAGTTCTCTCAATAGCCAAGGGCTCTTTACTCAGAAATATTCAATAATCACAATAAGAAGGCCAGATTTCTTATCAGAAAAGATTTTTAATAAGGTTGGGGTTTGGATTCTGATAAACAGCCGAAAAGAAATATTAGAACATCTCAATGATGAGATCGATTAGTACAAGGTGCAACATTATTACGCACGAAGTGACATCTGCAACAGTTTTTAAAATGGAAATTCTAGATGCAAAGGAAGGATTGTCCATCTTCCCTAGATCTTTAAAACTTTTGACAATGTGCTCTAATATATCTTTCAAAAGATCGTTGTGGAGTGGTGTATTGGATGTCGTTATTTTCAGGATGTTTCTCTCTAGCCGATCTACGTTCATCGTTTATGCCAACCTAATTGTGTTGAGTACTGCAATTCATATATGTGGCTATCTCGCCATGGATGATTTTAAGGGCTAAATTTCGCTCATGGGCTATTTTTCCATGGTTTTTCCAAAAACGAGATTCGCTATTTTAAAAATGATTTGCCCAAATTCTATACGATAAAATTATTTTATCTTAAAAATCGCCAAAAAATTATAAAAACTATATAAAATCCTTAGAAATTTTAATATTTTTACAAAAATATCGCCAATCATTTATAGTTGGCATATGAAGGATTAGTAAGATTCGCCAAGGTTTCTA
>ML840830.1:26885-41432 GCA_009831015.1 Picea engelmannii | reverse complement strand
AAAATTTTAGTAAAATAGCTTTGCCATTATTCAAATTACTTGCAAAAGATATACATTTTCATTGGAATACTAATTGTCAAAATGCCTTTCAGAAGCTCAAAGACAAGCTATCAACAACACCTATCTTAAGAGGGCCTAATTGGACTTTGCCATTTCACATCTCTACAGATGCATCAAATACTGCAATAGGAGCATCATTGGGTCAACAGGAAAATCTTATGACTTATGCTATTTACTTCATTAGCAAAAATTTAACCCCTGCAGAGTTGAATTACACAGTTACAGAGAAAGAAATGTTGGCAGTAGTACATGTGAATAAATTTCGTCACTACATCACTGGTTATGAAGTCTTTATCCATACAGATCATTCTGCCATAAAATATCTCATTAACAAACCTATTACTAATGGCAGGATAACAAGATGGTTGTTATTGATGTAGGAATTCAACATCACAGTCTTGAATAGACCTGGAAAGGAAAATCAAGTAGCTAATTTCCTATCTCGATTAAAAACCTCTGGTGAGATTGTTCCTGTCTCAGATAATTTTTTTGATGAACACCTATTTGCAATTTCAGTTATAACTCCATGGTATGCTGATATAGCCAACTATTTATCATCAAGGATGTTACCTCCTTCTCTCACATCCAAAGAAAAGAAGAAGATAATTAAACAAAGTGCTCAATACACATGGATTGATGGAGATCTCTTTTATACAGGATATGACCTCATAATTAGAAGATGTGTAAGACAAGATGAGATTTTATAAATATTAAAAGCTTTCCATGATGAACCTTGTGGTGGTCATTTTGCAGATAAGAGGAAAGCATACAAAATACTCAATTTAGGGTATCATTGGCCATCCATCTTCAAAGATTCCAAGAAATATGTTCGAAGTTGTGATAGCTGCCAAAGGATGGGAAAACCACTTCCAATTGATGAGATGCCCCTCAAACCACAAGTTCATATTGAGCCATTTGAAAAATGGGTTCTTGATTTCATTGATCCAATAAATCCACCATCAAAAGGGAAACAATACATATTAGTATGTACTGATTATGTTACAAAGTGGGTGGAAGCCAAATCATTAGTGAGAGCCACAGAATAGTCAGTGTCCAACTTCCTCTTTGAAGAAATATTTGTCAGACTTGGAGTGCCCCGAGAGATTGTAATAGACCAAGGAGCACAATTTACTTCTAAAATGGTGAAATACTTAGCAAGCAAATATCATATCAAGCATCGGAAATCTACACCCTATTATCCACAAGCAAATGGACAGGTGGAATCTACTAACAAAACTTTAGAAGCAATCATGACCAAAACAGTCCAATTACATAAAAAAGATTGGTCAGACAAGCTTCAAGAAGCATTATGGGCATACATAATCACCTATAAAAATAATATTGGGTTCACTCCTTATCAACTGGTCTATGGTAAGTAAGTTTTGTTACCTATAGAATTTCAAATTCATACTTTTAAACTAGCAGCTGATTTAGGAATAGATCTTTCCGAAGCACAAAAAGAGAGGATCATGCAATTAAATCAATTGGATGAGATGAGACAGGCAGAAGTTGAACACAACACTTTGATACAACAGCAAAGGGCACATTGACATGATAAGTACATCAAGGAGAAACAATTCAAAGTAGGAGACTGGGCTTTGTTATTTGATTCAAAATTCAAAGATTTCAAAGCTAAATTTACAACTCATTGGCTTGGTCCATATGAGATTGCAGAGGTATATGACAATGGCTCATTCAAACTACAAACAATAGATGATGAGGCAAGCTCATTCATAGTCAATGGACATAGGCTAAAGCTCTACAATAAGCCTGTAAACAAGGAAGATTTTCTGCAACAGATATCTCAATAGAATGAGATGGAAGTGTTGGATAGACATAATCATGTGTCTCCTTCACATTCTCTTTATATATATATATATATATAACAAAAGAAAAAGAAAAAGAAAAAAAAAGAAAAAAGGGGAGTTTAGTTGTGAAAATCCAGGAAACTGGCACAATATAAACTCAAATTTTTATTGGAAAACCAAGTAAAATTGGCCAATAAAAATTCTTCAAAAAAATATATTTTTTCATTATTAACTTCTAGTTTCATTTTACAGCTTCAAAAGTTTTACAAATACTTATCTCTAATACTTGAGGACAAGTCAATAAATAAGGCTGAGGGGGATAAGGTATACATTTTTGAAAACCTTCCAAGCCTTCTACAGATGACAGCATGCATTTCAAAAAGGAACTCCATTCAGCAGAGGGACCTACGAAGAGTATCAACTTCATTCAGCAGAGGGACTTGAGAAGAGTATCAATTCCATTCAGCAGAGGGACCTAAGAAGAGTATCAATTCCATTCAGCAGAAGGACCTGAGATACTAAGAAAAATAAATACAAGAGGAAATTTATCAAAATTGAAGACTTACAACAACATTCCAGCCAGCTTCAATCAGGGAAACACAATGAGCAAACAAGTTAGTATATATTTTCCTTTTTAATGCTTTAAATTTGGAAAATTCTTCATAAGCTAAGCAATGATAAATATCCTATCTTTTTCTTTCCCTACATCATCTTTTCATCACTCCATTTTCATATACTCTCAAAAGCATAAAAAATGGTACTCAAAGGAACCAATTTTGGTTTCCAAAGGAGTTATAAGGAAAGGATCGGGTTTCAAATTCAAACACATTGTTTTTCAGCTATAAAATGCTCTGTTTATGAAGACATAAGTTGCATACACACAGACTAAATTGGTGTTTGCATAGATAAAAGGTTGTTTGCATACACATTTAAAAAAGGGGTCATAAGAAGAAGGTTTCGTGCTTGACAAAGGGGATGGTCACTCAAGGAAATGAATTAAGGGAGTTATAAGTCAAATGAACACATTTAAAAAAAAAAACATTTCTTATCATAATTACAAGGAGGAGGGAAGTAAAAAGGTACAAATACAACAACACCTTCAGCTATGATCATTGTACAAACCCATTTTAAAAAAATGATAAAAACCCTTGTCTAAGTTTCCTCCAACGATTTTTCTCTCTTCATAAAAGTGATACGACTTAAACTCTTTTCATGTGTTGTGTCTCACTTAAACGCTCCCCAGACTTGAACCGTCGATGCACTCCTGTGTATACTTACCTCCATTTCAAAACGCATGCTCTGTTTTCGCACGCCAGTGTCATTCCAAATCCCTACGCTCTAGCAAATTGTTCCCTTCTACGCCTTCCTATCCCGAAATCTCTGATAAATAACGTATTGTATGTTGACAATTTCACTGTCAACATACAACATTCTCACCCTGTGGAAGAAAACGCGGAAGTTGAAGGAGATACTTGGTGAGCAAAGGCAAGAAAACGTATTCAAGTAGGAGTCGGCCAGTGAAGGTAAGTTCGAACTCAAATAATTGTAAAGCTAAGTGAAAAATTCGACTTCCCGTGGTACATTTTGAGAACGAGACAGTTCATTTTTAGCAGAGGCTGACTGTAAGAAGGAAAATTGAGTTGAAATTCAACAAGAAGCCTGAGAAATTTTCAAATTACTAGGTATGCCCTTGCATAAATTTTTTTATGATTGAAGAACAGAGAGCAGTTTTAGAAATTTGAAAAATATGAGATTTTCTTTGTTTTTGAACAGAAAAATCTTATTGAAGACCATTCATAGAATTAAATCCAAAGAGAGTCTGCAAGTTTTAAAAAAATCTTGGTCAAAGAAATTGCAGGATTGAAATTTTTGACAAGAATAAACCTCCTTTTTATAAACAGTGGAAATATTTTAGGGTCTTGCTCTTAAAACTTGGAAGGATGGTGTCTAGATATGAACCAGAGAAGCTTGTTACATCAGAAATTCATAGGGATTGTATACAAATTCTGGAGCAAAAACAGTGGATAGCTTTCTTTGAGAAATTTGATGGATCTTGTGAGGAAGTTGCTTTAGAATTTGCTCACTCATTTGATGGGGAAAGGGCTATTGTTGGAAACCTTACCATTAGAATCTATGAAGATATCATTGCACCTGTCATTGGACTTCCTCAAATAGGAGAAAGATATTTCAAAACCAAGCATTTTAAAGATAAATCATGGGCATCTTTTATTTCCAGATCTAGGGTGGAAACAATCAATTGGAAGAAGGGAATCCCAAGGAGTTGGTTGATTCATCCTTGGGATGAATTAGCATATCTCATACAGAAGTTTATAACTTGTGAGGGAAGATTTAACATCATCTACCTATATCACATTAAGCTGCTACAACACTTAAAAGGTGACTGTGAAATTAACATGTCCTATTTTCTACTGCAAAGCCTTTCTAAGATGGCTAAGGCCGTCCAAAAAAAAGGGAGGAATACATAAAAGAGTTTATATCATTGTGGATTTATTAAAATGATCATCATATATGAACTACAGAAGCAAAACTTGACTTGGCAGCAGTTTATCATTGAAAATGGTTTTGAAACAATAAAGGAGGAAGAAGAAGAGGAACAAATCTTGGTTGTGACCGATGATGAGGAAGAAATACAGAACCCCAAGGCAAGAAGCTCAAAACTGCCTATGGGGAGGAGAAGAACAAGAAGCATGGTGAAAAAGGAGAAAGAATTTGAGGAAAAATACAAGATTTTTACCACATATGAAAGAAAATCAAGGAAACGCCAACAAGTTCAAAGGGGCCAAATACAAGAAAGTGATGATGAAGCACAACAAGCACAGTATGCACATATTCAGAATCTGGAGGCAAAATCATTGGAAAATGATGGTTTTGAAGAACAAGAAGCTTCCACATATAAGAAAATGAGAGAATATGTGGAACAATTAATTAAAGACATGAAAGAAGAAACTCAAATAGAAGAAGTGGTTGGTGGGTCCACATCAGAACTTGATAAGAAAAACAAGAAAATAAAGAAACTGAAGAGAAAAATTAAGGAAATTGAAGTCCTGGAAAGATACATAAAAATAGAGAAGGAAATTCTAAGGACTCAAATCCATAAAACACAGGAGGTGAATGAAACCTTGAAGAAAAAGAACAAGAAGCTTCAAAAGCAAAACAAATTAATCTCCAAACATGCCTATAAGTGGTTTCAACAGAAGAAGGCATATAAAGAGAAATATCAAAGAATGAAAGCTCTTCATACAACTCAAGTTAATGTGGAGACATTATTGCAGGAAACAAAGGTGGAAGAAGATCATTGGCAAATATTCAAGGACATTTTTGTGCATGAGGACATGCAAAGATTTCCTCTTGGGGGAGATGTTGAGTACATTTTTATGCTTCCTTTTCACTCTATAAACTACACGTTTGCCTCTATAACCATCCACTTTGCCTCCATTTCATTCCATATTTTCCATAAAAAAACTTATGCAAGGTATACTTATCATTCTTTAGCTTAAGAATTGAGTTTTCTAATTTTTGGCATTAAAATTGAAAATTTATCAGAAATTACAGGATTTGACTAAATCCCGTAATTGCTTCTAGGTTCGTGTACTTGCAGGACACCTGGGAAAAATATGAGACTTGGGATGTGATCCTTGATGTACAAGGATGGATGATGATCTATAATATTTGAGATCTGAGCCTTCCAGGTGTCTGGTCAACGCTGGTAAAACTAGGCCACTTCAGCAAAAAATACATTGTTTTAGCCTAAAATCATGGACAGTTTTAGATTTTCTTGGGATTTGATCATATTTTATGGATATGAAGGGGGCATTCGACCTTCCTAGAACATATTATGGATATGATCATAATATTTAGGAGATTTATTAGCATTATTAGTTTCAAAACTCTTGTATAAATACTCTAAGGCATAAACTAGTAACACAACTTTTGGATGTGAATGAAGAAACTTTGGAATTTGCAATCTTGAGATCAGTTCTGCGTTTTTTCCTTGATAATTCATATGATATGATGATGTGAATGTTTTTGGAAGCTCCTTCTTAGCTGAGACAACTCAAGTGTACAAGTGAAGCATTGGAGGGCCCCCTTTGCCAAACTAGTACACTCTTGCTTTATGTTCTTTTCAAGTAATCTTTGATACATGTTTTAGATCAGATCTTGTTGTAGATGAGTTTATTCTTTTCTGTAATTATATGAATTCCATAGTTAAGTAAAATTCTTAATGTTTCTAAGCTTTGCTCATGTTGTGAATGATTTCTTGAATAAGAATTCAATGTGTGGTTTGCTTTCAAGCATTAGGATAATCATAAATGTCTTTTGAGTTATTTACGCTTTCATTAATTTTGATTTAATAATAATTGATGATAATTTCTAATGAATGAAATAAGACAATGAATGCATCTCTTGAATAAGAGTTTTGTCTTTCTAGCATTTATAAGCCTTAGAACTAGTTCGAATATCTTTTTGAATGCTCACTGTTGATACTCTTTAGGAAAACAATTGTTGATTATTGTCATGAGATCTATGAATAGGACTTCTGAATAGAATCTTAGTATCTCTTACATATTCATCTCTTAGAATAGGTTTTGGTTTATTCCCATAAAAGATAAAAGTTATCTCTAAATCCATACATTTTGGATGTGCCTCTAAGTCTTACAAACACCGGATTGACAATCATTTGCACTCTAATTTACATCAGTAGATTGGAGCCTAACAATGGCCATAAAAAGATTTTGTTCTTTACACTTGTGGCCTGAGAAATATTTTTCATCACAGTTATAACAAAGGCCTTTGAGTTGGCATTCAACCATTTCACCCCGGGTCAATTTTTGGATCTTTAGTGGAGTAGAGGGAGTAGTGGGATTTACTGGTTTAGGGCGAGGGATGAAGGAGGGTTTGCGGTTTTGAGAAGATACAACCTGTTGTGCTTCTTTATCTCTTTTGGTATCCTCCACCAAACTCTCAAGCCGAGCCATGAGGACATGGGCCCGAATTTCATCCTTGAGGCCGCTGATAAAACACTCTCAGAAAAAGGCATCAAACATGCCCTTTGTTCTAAAAGCCAGGTGCTCAAAGACAGCTATAAAGTCTTCCATTGTTCCTAATTGTTTCAAATTTGTCAAATGACCCAAATGGTTGGTGTCAGTGTCAAAGAGTTCATAAAGCTCTGCCACAAATTGTGTCCAAGTAATATACCCTTGATGAGAATTTTTTTTCCATTTCTACCATTGCCAACGTTCTTGATCTAGATGGAGAACACCATACCAGAGTTTGGCCAAGTCATCTGTAATGTTGTATAAAGAGAAGTAATATTCCATTTGGATTACCCAACCAGTGGGGTCCAAGCCATCAAATTTGGTCACATCCACCCATGGAAGGCGTAGGTCACGTTGAAAGTGATGGTTCTTCAAGGTACGGAAATGAGAGGAATGGTCACCTTCAATATGTGAGGGTGAGGAAGAGGAACGATTATCTTTAGGGATATGTAGTTTGGTGCAGAGTGTCAAAAAGACTGATTCAAGCTGGGTGGTAAGGTCTTGTTTGATTTCTCCCATTGAGGACTGCATGGTTGTATTGATGGTGGCAACATTGGCACTGAGTTGTTTCACTTCTTGTTGGGTCTCAATGAGACCAGATTGCAAGGTGTTGAAGCGAGCTTCCAAGTCTTGACTACGAGTATGGGCCATGAGGATGGGGGAACTGAAAAGGCGTGGGCAGGGTAAAAAATTTTTGCCAAAAAAATGATTATATGGATGAATGTGATAAGGGCGAAGAGAAGAATCCAATGAAATAGGTCTGAAATAATGGTGAAATTTTTTCCATATATATATATATATATATATATATTTAACGGAGTTATACTCCGGTCTGAAGAATACTGTAGAGAGGAAATGCCCAAATGCTTAACCATAAAGAAATGTGTATTTACTTGGCAACCCAAACATAGTTGCATGGCAATAGATCTTGTTTGTTTTAATTTGTTTATGTTTCTGTCCCCAAGGGTTAGGTATTCAAGGGTTCTATAGACAAGGGTTTTCCCTGTGCTATAGCTCTCTGATATACATGTGGGGTCCAACAGTAGTACTCGACCCAATATCTCAGGGCACTAACTAAGGAGGATAGACCGTACCCTTAGCCATACTACCCGACTACCCAGGTACTAGAGAGTATCTTCTTGAGTGCTGTTCTCGGTGACACTATAGCAGTCAGGCAACCGATCGATTTATCTAAAGAGGGCTTCAGGTAATCTAGGCCGATCCATACACAAGTGATGTCTGATGCACTACCACTCGTAGGGCTACCAACAGGGGTTACAAGGGTGGCCAATAGATGTGCGCTTAAGTACCACTTGTATTTCCTGCGTGTATGAATCCCTCAACTGTGGGTTTATGCACGTAACAACAGATCTCTATGGCTTAAAGACGTCGGAATATGTCTCTACCCTGAAATATACCAGATATAAAATGTATGCAGAACATAAATAAAATGCTAGTAATGTTAGAATAAAATCAATATAACCAGAACATTCACCACAATAACACTAAAATGATATAAGAATAACAACAGAAATAACACTTTGAATCTGAAAGCAATGTTCATGGGCCTCTTCGAGGGGGCAACCTCCAGTTGAGAAGATCTCTATTACAATAATATCCAAGCTAGGGTTCTCATACCCTCGACTCCTATTTATACTAAAAATAAGCATCTAGAGGAAGATCCTTCTAGAAGCAGAAGCTTCTATTAGGTCTTCTTACATCCGCCTTATTCTATTTTATTGAAAGGCCTTATTAATATTGACCTTTATTACATCCGAATATATTGTTCTACCTATGTGCGGGTTAGGACCCTAACACAAATTATATAAATGTATTTAGACTCAAACTACCAATATATATATTCAATTAGACTCAAAATACGTATTTTGCAAGATAACATAATATTATGTATACTCTACATGTGCACTTTGAAATACTATAATATGATATCTAGTCTCAGAATATATTAATATTTTGTATATCTATATATCATATAGGTTTACACTCATAACATATATTATCTATATACCTATATTAAGAAGTATTAGACTAAGAATATTTATTCTTAGAGTATATACACAAAATAAGTATTTGCATATTCAATTTGATTTAGCCTAGATGGTTGCAAGGAAAATTGTTATCCTATGTTAAAATTCCATGTTGTGATATCATGCTCTTTGCGAACCATTTGTTGAATATCATGGTTGTCATGAGATTGTTAACAAAGCATTGGGCTTTTGCATAATCTAGTGGATTTCACTAATGATATAATATATATGCATCAATTACTTGTTGTTGACTCAAAATTTTGTCACCTATATTAAAAGCTCACAAATTATTGTGAAGCCTATGACTATAACTACTATATAGCTATTAGGTGGGGTCCTCAAAGAGAAAATGCAAAAGTTTGGTCTTCAAAGTATTTTCCTTCGCCCAATATAGTTCAGTTTACCATATTCAATTAAATGGTTGTGGTTATTACATGGATTGGTGTCACAACAAATGCCAAAAGTATGCAATATATTTATAAGAGCATAAATCTGGTTGTTAAGTTTCAAAATATGATAAACAAGCCTAATCGTAATTCTTTCATGCACTATATTTTGCAATGATGTCAAGTATACTATACATGGTTTGATAATTGGCAAAATTTTGGGTTGTGTTATAAATCCTAATACTCATAAAAAAATTGATACATGAGACAAGTATCATATATATCATAGTATTTGGGTTTAATGGTGTAAAATGTTATAAAATCTGAGTTTTTATGACTAATATAGCCTCCTTTTAAGTGATACCTTGTATGGAGTTTTGACTTGGTTCACGACTCATATCTTAATCATATTGGTTATGTATGGTGCTAAAAATTTGGGTTGAATTGAAGTATTATGTTGATTCAACACCACTAAAGACTTCATATACAAAGCACCTGATACATGATATAAGAAGTTGTTATATGGTTTATAGCTAATGTTTGAATCTTGCATACAACACATGGTTGTCAGGGTTTATAGATTATGCATATAATAAAATGTTTGACCATATTGAAATGCAGTTCATGTGGTATATTGTTTATGGCATAGTTAAATATGGAGTTATGAGTAGTGGGCTCGAGGTTATTTGATGTGATACCAATGGCAAGTTCACATACTAGGAGGGTTTTGGATTTATGACATGTCATACTTTTTAATGGAATATTGGTTGGAAAACTCATTGAAGCTATCCATGCATTGAAGGCGACAGGATGTGGGTAATTACTCCATGGTCCCATGCCCTATCACTCTCCATTCACCTTGGATTTCATTCATTTGTGTTATTGGAGGTTGAAAGAACGAGCTCTAAGATCTGTTGGTGTAAACCCTTTCACCTGGTAGTTTTCATAATGAATTGAGTCTTCAATCTGGTTTAAAAGGCATCATTGTGCAAAGGTATGAATATTAGTATGTATTACGTCTTTTACAGTAAGTTTGTCATTGAAAATCGTTAATTTTGGCTCTGGTTTGACATAGTTTTTTGCATGAATGTCTTCTCCTTCCCTTCTATATCATTTCTTGAAAGAGAAACTGAAAAAAAAACACTTGCTTAAAGAAGAATAGAAACAATTTTATTTACCTCCTCCATGCTTGCACTTTCCATAACATTATGTGAAAGGAAGAATTTTTCAACAACTCATGTTTGCATGCACTTGAATATCGAAATTGAGTTTTATTTATCTTTTTGAGTTCTCTAGGAGTATTCATTTCCTTTATTCGATTATGGTCATGGTTTTATATATTAGTTGGTTTTCATTCAAACTTTGTCCCAAAAGATATTCTTGTGTTGGATACGGGTCAAGATCAGACAATGTTTCTACACTAATGAGATATGTTGTAGGGGGCCTCTTAGGACCTTGTCATCATACATTATATATTATTATGTATTCATATGTAATAAAGAGGGACTAACCAAGTAAATGCATGTAACAAAGGGTAAATGCATAAAATGAACTAAACTAATGATTAGTTGGAGCAGGTACAACTGCTCCAACCATTTCTCCTATGTACTTATTCTCATGAATAAGGAATAAGAAAGCGGAATGGAATTCCTTCCCCACATTTTCCTACATATTTATTTGGATGTGTGTGTGTTTATGTGTGTTCTAATGTAGTCTCTCTCTTGAATGTTTGCCTCAATTTCCTGGACTACAACATTTTGGTTCCATTTTCATGTGACTTGAACCTGGAGAAGTTGGAAAAATTGATCCTGGATAGAACAAATTATTCAAGATGCTTATGGACACTGCTATGTGCTTGAGGAATGCATGAGGATGATTTTAAAAGAGAATCCCACTGAAATATTTTCTCAATATGCGTGCAAAGAATCTTTTGTAAAGAGGATCTTGGAGCAACCTTTTTCTTGGTGGGTGAGAGCCACATAGAAGAATCCTGGAAAAGAAAACAGAAGTGAAGAATATGTGATTTGATATATTGCAGATGCTCATGAAATAATGATGATGCATGAAAAGTTGTCATGTTCATGATTTCTTGTGGACCTAGATGTTCTCGATTGCTCTGTGCTTGATGATCATTGATGCTTCCCGACTAGATAATATTATCACAGAGTCTATGAGGCCGGTGGAAAAGATAATGACAATATTGCAATAAAAACATTGAAGAGTTGGCGCAGTTGATGAGAAGGTTGATGGTGTTGTTGTAAACAACAAAAGAATCTTGGATCGACGAGAAGCAACGAAGCCATTTTCTGGAGTATTTGACATTTTTTCCAGAAAATTATCGATATACGAAAGGTGATCAACCGAGAAGTATTTTTTGACTACGCAAAAGATCAACCAATAATGAGTGGGGGCATCGACTAGGCTAGTCGAAAACAGTATTTTTAGAATATTTGCTACACAATAAGAATGTAAGAAATGGCAGTAAGATCGGTGAGCTATGCACAAATATTAAATATATCCAGAGTTGGTGCTACATTTCAGACTCGAAGTCTGACATATTATTCATAACTTCATCTCACTCAATATATATAGAGAGAAATGCTTGCCATTTCGAGCAAGGAATAATTGAGAAAAATGTTAGTCTCGAACTAATTGGAGTGGATTGGTCAAAGTCGTGAAAATGATCCAACGTTGAGAGTCATCATGAGTAATGTGGTCGATCAAGTTCGTAACTTATTAATGTAAAGAGCATGATATCTGATAAGAACATGAAGCAATTATTTTGGCATCATAGAAGAACTTTTGGCATGAATTGTTGCATAATAGAGTAGATCTTAGAAAGGGTCGATGAGATAGTTCAACCAGGCCAACCTAGTCGACTGGTGAATAATGTTTAGTGTGCCTAATGGAATTTTGGTAAAAATAATGGAGAGAATGTTGGTAAAAATAATGGAATAGTGTGCCTAATGTTTAAACGGAGAGAATACTTCACCAGTTGCATCATTTCTTCAATTTGAGGTGTGAGTGTGGTTCTACAAAATCTATCACTAGATCCTCATTATGTTCAAGATTAAATGCAATCATAGGTTGACGACACAGGCGCGGGATATAATGTGGTTCATCGACGATTTCAAGTTCAAATCGGTGCACGGGGTAGAAATGTATGTGAAGGAAAACATTAACTGGCCTATTAAAAGGCATAATCCAATCTTATATTGTGCTGAAAACGTCCCATCATTCAACTAATTTAATGGGTGGATCAGGAGTCGACACTTTTCTTTAGACAATGCTCATTGATATCTCTTGGAAAAAACCTCGAAAACAATCTATGTTTTCGTACAATGCTGATGTGGAAATGCTAACTTGGAAGTGTGGCTAGGACACATGGAAAACTAAGGTGACTCGGGATGAAACTATGCCATACGAAATGCTTACACGGAAAAGACACGTGGCGTTTGAGATTGGTGTCTTCATTTAATCGTGTTATTCATAATCAAGGATTTTCATTAGATAAGCATTTAACAACAGGTCCTACCCTATCGATGCTGAAAAAGTATCAAGGATTGGCAATCAAAGATAAGTTTAAACAAGCATTCCTAGATTACCCCCCTTGAAACTTTTCGATGCTGAAAATGCATCGGTGATCGATGATCAAAGATGTGTCAATGCAAAAAATTTCCATGATTTAACTCTTTAATATTTCATCGACCCCGAACAAACACATCAGTAATCGACTATCATAGGTTCATCATGGACCATGTCATTGTTTATCCCTCTCATGTTTCATCGAATGGGAAATCGACCACTTCCTGAATATTCTTTGCAAACAATCAGCGCAAATCTACTCCGTTTTTTACCGATGTTGATGATACATCGACGATCGATGATTATTGTCACTATGCGGTCATTTTACTTGCTTAGATTTTTCCGACGCCGAACATAAGTGCGTGGGTCACAATTTTAGCTCCAAATTCTTAGCTAAAATGCCAAATTCTTTTTAGACATAAAGGTTTCACTTTGATAGGTTGAAATAAGTCCAACTTGATCAATGATGAGACATGAAAATGAAATCAATGATCCCTCCACAACGGACTCAATTCAGAAATTAGAACAAAAGAAAACAAGTGGTACCCAAAAGAGAAAAAAAAATCATAAAATATTTTAGGGTGTGTTGAGCGCTCAACATGTCCCTAACAAGAAACAAATGAATTAAGGTGAAACTCAATATAAATTTATCTATAATAATAGCATATGATTGTTGTGAATTCATTCTAGTGTCTTACCAATCTCTATTTCTCATATTTGTCACTACTCGAATCCCTTTCAATCTGAACAGAAAAGCGAACCAAAGTTTTCATCTAAATTCATCCTATAAAAGAGGGATCTTTGACCAATGCAACTTATTTCATCGTTGCAACTTCATCAATTGTCCACTTCTCAACAAAAATTCCACGAAATGTAGCTCATCACCAGTCCATGGGTTCATCCTTCAACGAACGATGTGAATTCAAGATCCTTGGTGGCTCCTTTGGATAGTGGCTAGGGTTTGAAAATATGATGGTGATTAGTCTTTCAACGAGTTATTTTCACATTGGCGAGGAGTTTCCTGTACTCCAAAAAATTGACCATTGACAAAGATCTCTCCTCTCAAAACCCTTCTCTAGAATTACCAAGAATGGCTCTAACCTTGCTTCAAACACACTACCAATGCTCCTATGACATTTGAGCTCAAAAATCGCACATAGCTTGTTGGCTCTCAAGCTCAAACTTGAATTTCTCCTAAATATGAACTATTGTCCCTTAAATTGGATCTTTCCTTTAATACACAACTCGATGCTTTGACAAGGTAGATGCCATGTTAGACTTTCTCAACTTGCTTGGATACTTCAACATCGCTCTGATATTAAATTGATAGATGGGAACAGATAATTACCTACAAATACAACTGTATGAGCTCATAAACACACACAAATCACATGAATTACACAAAGGAGTTGCAGCGCTATACCTTCGATTCTGAAATTCATTACAACAATCTCCCTGCAGACAGGTAGATCGCCTCTAAGAGCTTGACCTTAACCCTAGACAGAAAAATGCTTAACGTGGACACTGACTTCCTTTCAAATCTATCTAAACTAATACATGAGAAGGAAGGATAACAGAAGTACCTCTTTATCGACATTTGTCC
>ML840830.1:0-17753 GCA_009831015.1 Picea engelmannii | reverse complement strand
GAGATAGTGTAAGGGGGAGCGCTCCCCTCCAAAAACTCAGTTTTTGAGGTGCTTTCAGATGGCAAAAGGTTTGCAAGCCTGCTGACTCATTTCTCCTCTCCCAAATCAAATGTTTGAGGTGTTTCAAGTGTCCTTCTTATGTCATTATAGGCATGACATAGGCATCATGTAAGTATGCTTCCCTGACACTTGTGAGCAACATGCGACACTTGCGACCTTATGAGCAAAATGCGACACTTGCGACCTTTGTAATGATGACACTTGCGACACTATCGAAGTGAGTAATTTTGATGTGTAACAACAACTACAACTGTATGAGCTCATAAACACACACAAATCACATGAATTACACAAATGAGTTGCAACGCTATACCTTCGATTCTGAAATTCATTACAACATTACTTCACAAAAGATCTATAAATACATATAGTTTCTTCTAGAGAATTCTTCATGAAAGATCTAAAGAAGTTCTTTCTATAAATAGATAAGGATGACTCTTCTCTTTTAGAACTTTCTACGACAGAATAATCTAGATCTAACTAAGACTCTTTGTTACACATTATTTTCGTCATCCCTATGATCGTTAATGATGTAAACTGATCTGTTGCCTTTAGACGGGTCAGTGGCTTGAATTCATGAAGAAAGAAGGGAGAATAACTTTTCCTGAGAAAATAAGTTGTATTTTCCTTTGTAAAAACCATATTAAGGAGGATTTCTGCAAGTTGCACTATGCACAGGGTGCGAAAATGCCTGATTTCTGCACCTTTCTCTATAGTTAGGTTGCAGAGTTTCTGCAGGTTTCTCTATAGCTAGGGTGTGGAAATTCCTATGCGTGGGAAAAATGAGCGTCTTCTCGATGCTCCTAGAAGGAGAATCTTCTATGGTGAGGTGTCCTCCGAACGGTTTGGATCTTACTCACTTTCATGATTTAGTGGAATCATCCTAACCTCCTCATCTTATCCTCTTCAACTTATAAAAGGAGAGGATCTCTCATGGAGAAAGTTAGATTGGCTTGAGCTTGAGTTTTGTAGATTGGAAATTTGGCTTGATTAGAGTGGCTTTGTAATTTGTTTTGTCTAGATAGATTGTGAGTAGCTATCAAATCCACAGTCTCAGAATCCGTGGATTAGAAGTGTGTGTGAAGCAAGGAACTGTTGGAAGGGGCCTGACAACATCAAGGCATCTGATTGTATCTTTCTTCCACATTATATAATACAGTGGCATGTTTCTTTCTCATAAAATCATTCTCATTTTATTACATGACTCCTTGATCACGTGTAGAAGCTTTCATTGAGTATACTATTGTTTCTTTCACTTTGGTTGGTTTGTGTCATTGTAGATCCAATATCACAAGAGCACCGGAGTGGAGTGAGGAAAAATAAGATATAAGGAAGTGATAATCAAAGGTATGTCATTCATCTCTTGTTTGATAGTAAATTCGATGATTAGAGTTTACGGAAAGAGCCATGTCCTGTCTTGTTTTGTTCTAAATCTAGGTGGATCTAGAGGGATTGATTTGTGTCTGTACTTAACAATTAGCCCGATAACAAAATTGGTGACCATACTGGGGAACAAATTGTTTTCCTAGTTTGTATTTCTTTCTTTCTTTGATTGCCTGGGTTCTGTTTTTTTAGTCACTAGGAGGTCTAAATTGACTCTTTGACTATTTAAGTTCACTGGAAAAACCTTCTTATTTTTATTTTTAGTTTGATTTTTGCACCCTTCTTTGAGGGATAGTGCGGCGATATTTGATTTCCGCACCTTACCTTTTTGACCAGTGTGGAATCTCCACATCCTACCCCATAGCTAGCCTATGAAACCTCAAATTTCTGCACTGTATTGGTTCTTTGGCCTGCGAAAATCAGGGATTTCCGCACTGTGTTAGTCTGACAGTCTGCGACGATTGTGAATTTTTTTATTTTTGATGGTTTTTCCTTACCCAGATCTTGGATTTGGTTTTGGGGTGAATTGTTGGGTTTGATTGTGATCTGTTTACAGTCTACTTGATGGTTTTTGAGCTGCTTTTAGCCATCTTTTCTTTGTTTTCTTTTGAAAGATTTGGTCTCTTGCTTTGAGTCTCTTTCAGTTACAAAGCATTATTTTTTCTTTAGAATTGTTTGGTAAAATAACTTTTTTTTTTATTGAATAGTTTGTGTTAAAAGAGAAAAATTGTTTGGGTTGCTTTGTTTTATAGAGATTTTCTATTGCTTTTAGATATATTTGAAACAAAAATAAATAAAAAATGATTTCTTGGTTTATATTAGATTGGGGGCATCCTTGCATTTGAAGTAGCGAAATTGCATGATTTTTGGCGTTTTTGGTCTTGAATTCTAAAAAACAATTCCCCCTCATGATCGGGGGGGAGGGAGCAAGAATTGTGTATTGGTGTACAGTCTCTTTTGCTCAATTGTTGAAGATCTTGACGTTGATGAGTTTAATAAAATTTTGGGACATTGTGCATATGGGAATGATAAACCTTTTCTCCTTCTCGTAATATAGATTTCATCGAAGTGAAATGTTTGCATTCTCATTTCTTTGAATTGTTTAGAGATAGTCAAAACACCATATTGTCCATGCCATTTTCCTTTTGAGTTACAACAACCTTAAAAATAAAGCGCTTATAAAAATTGATTAGACATTTTTATACTTTCTAGTAGCAAACCTACATTAAATTAGTCATAGGGCTTTGGAATAGGTGTGAAAGATAACTTTCCAAATATGCAAACAAACATAGAATCTTGCGTTAGGGAGCGGTGAAATCCACTTGCTACATTTTTTCCTGGGAATCCCTTCTCACGCAAGGGTCAAACTTGAGGTCGCATTGAGACTGGAAGAGTTACTTACCCTGCTTTGTTTCTCTTGGTGTAGAGATTGCATGTATTATGAGGGTCACTTGAAGGTATACCCACAATGATGAGTGGAAGCCTTTCAAGTTGATTTTGGGCTAGATACCCTACCTTTGCACATGGATCGGATTGTCGACTATTTCCCCAGGCATCATTGTTGTAGTTGGTAACCTTAGTGGCCTATATCTCTAGGTTCTTTACACAAGGTGATTGTCGAGGGGCAAGTCTTCACGGTACCTGGAATCGACGTTGGCCAAACTCACTTGGGTTCCTTGGAGGGTATACCCACGATTATTTGTGGGAGCTTGCACCAAAGCATAAATCCGTTAAGCAGGTTGTCAACGTAAATTTTCCACCTACTTTATCTCAACCCTTTCTTACTTTGATCCCGCGACGTTGGATTTCATCACCAACTAGTGTGTTCATTGTGAGAAGGTTTTGTTTGTTTGCGTGATTACTAGATTTTTAGCGTGTGTTGTTTGTTTTCCCTAGAAGATCTAGGTTGGGTATTTATTTAATGGCGTCAGTTCCTGAAACGAGAAATGAAAGAACCCCTTCTCAAGGGGAACCTTTTGGTTTTCCTTCTTACAAAAACATTGGTCCTCCTCACATCGCTACTTTGAGCCTTCCAGGCCTCACAATTGGATTGTTGGTGTGGTTGTTTTCCACTCAGGTAATCCTGAATGCAACTAGTGCTTCAGTCATAAGAACTTCACCCCAAGAGCATCAACCTCATGTTGATCCTTCACTGTCTTCACCAGTAAGATCCTCTTCACCTTCTTCAGTTGCAAGGTATTATTCCATTTCATCTTCTTCGCCGAGTGAAAGCTCTCAAGCCAGTAACCCGGTGGATAAGAAGAAGAAGAAAAGGAAGAATAAGAAAAAGAAAAATAAGGAAGGGTCCAAACTTCCAACCACTGCCAGACATGTTGGAAAGAAACCAGTTACTATTAATCGTGTTGGGAGTTTTGATGATGCCAAGATCATCCAAACAACCCGTAATCCCAAGTACCCTTGCAGGCTTGGTCTTTCCAAGGTTATAGAAGCATGGTCTACACAACCTCGCCAACCCATGTCGTCAACCTCTGAACAACATGTTGATGACCTCCTGTCAACTAGTCAAGATACCATTGGGAAGAAGAAAAGTAGAGTCAAGTTCCCGTGTATGTTATGCAAAGGGAGTCATCTAACTCACCTTTTCCCTCGTATGGACAAAGCCTCGAAATTACTGGAAGACCTGACTGTTTCATAGCCCCAACTTCTAGATTCTTATCGCAAGATTACTCTCAAACCATATGTATTTGATGGAATGATCAATCCAGCCCCTTGTTCAGTCAATTCGATTGATCATGTAGTCAATCTGGTCACATCCTTAGTTGAACCAGTTGACAAAGTGATCGATCCAATCCCATCCTCGGTCGATCCCACTCTCCCGTTAGAGAGTGCAACCCAAGTGGTCGATCTGATCCCATCCTCGGTCGATCCCACTCTCCCGTTAGAGAGTGAAACCCAATCACTCGATCCCTTTTCACTCGTCGACCTCATTCTGCCCTTGGAAAATGAAACCCAAGTGGTCGATCCGATCTCATCATCAGTCTATCCTACTCTCTCGCTAGAGAGTAAACCTGATACTGCCCATGTTTTTCTCATTGATACAGAATCTACCATGCTGGGGGGCATTCCTCCTTCTCCCGTGGAACCTCCTCCAAGTAATGAGGCCATCCTTTTTAATTGGGGTGTGCTAACTAGACCACATCTTCCCTCTCACATTCCTTTCCAGATTATAGTACAGGTTTGTGGTCAGGATGTTCCTTAGACGTTGATACATGAAGGTGCGTTCGTTAGTATTTTGTCCTCTATTGCTTGGCAAGCTTTGGGTTGTCCTCATCTTGCACCGGTTACGTAGAATCTATTATCTTTTAACAGAATAAACAATCGACCTTTAGGGACCCTTCCTCTATTTCCTATAACTTTTGATGGGAAAACTATATTTATTGATGTTATGGTAGTCCAAGACCCCTTGGATTTCACTTTACTCCTTGGATGGGATTATGTCTATGAAATGAAAGCTATTGTGTCCACTCTTTTTCGTGTGATATATTTCCCTCACGATGGAAGAATTGTGACTATTGATCAATTTTCATTCATCGATCCTGACTGGATGACCTCCCTAAATGGTTCTTATATGTAGACAGTATCGCCCCTGCCACAGGTCAATTATGTGGCATTGTCTCCCATACCTTCAACTACTGATAAAGGTGAGCCTCTTACTGTAAGCTTAGTCTCTTATGACTTAGATCCGGTAGTTGACATGATGATCTCTTCAGTAGGGCTATTGGAGCTTGACCTCCTTACCCCTATGACGACCCTCGACATGTGTTCCTTCCACAATGTGTTTCTTCTGTCAAATGAAGATATCTTAGAGGCCATGACCGAGTTTTATCCCTTGACATGGTGTCCTTCCAGAGAACTATCCTCTTGGAAGTCGTGATCAAGAAACCAACTTGAGCATGCTTTTCTGATTTCAAGCTCGTTAAAAAATGAAACCATCCTTGAGCATGATTTTTTGATTTCAAGCTCGTTAAAAAATGAAACCAGTTATGAGGATAGTTTTTTGGTCTCCGTGGAAACCTCATTAAAAAATAAAACAGAGGTTATGAGTGTGGTTCTTGTTTCTGTGTCAAGCTCGTTAAAAAATGAAACAGATTGTTCCCCCTCTCTGTTTGAGTCAAGTCCTTCGTCTAGTATTTGAAGCTTCATTTCATTCTCCTTTGCAGTTGGATGAAACGAAGCTTGGGGGGCATTTGATTCCATCCTCTGGGCTTCATGCTGAAGTTGAGTCACTAGTTTCTTAAGCTGGGGGCTAAGTACCAACCATCCCTGTGTTATGTGTTGGGAAGTCACAAGCATAGTTTTCTCTGGTTCAAGCTTATGCAAAAATGAAACCACCTACCTCAAGCATAGTTTCCTCTGGTTAAAGCTTGTGTAAAAATGAAACCATGTCCAAGCATAGTTTAGTTTAGTTTTAAGCTTGTGAAAAAATAAAATCTATCCCAAGCATAATTTTGTTTTGTTTTAATCTTTTGTAAAAATGAAAACAATCCCAAGCTTAGTCTTTGTTCTTTCTCATGCTCGTAAATACATGAGAATAAGTTACCAAGCTTAGTCTTTGTTCTTTCTCGTGCTCGTAAATACCTAAGAATGTAACCGAGTAAAATTTTATCACTTTTTTGGACTTGTAAAGGTTATACGAAAAAGGAACCCCCTGGAGTTCCCTTTAAGCTCTTTTCAGACTCTCTAAACATGAAAATATTGTCAAGCAACCTTTTTCTTTTCACACTTGTAAAAGTATTTGAAGAAAACATTTGATGGGCGGTAGGTTATCACTTTTTCGGTCTCATCCAACTAATTTATGAAAAAGGAACTGAGAGAGTTCTCTTTAAGTGTTTTCTAGACTCTCTAAATATGAAAAACCCCTAAGTTTTCCTTCTTTGGACTCGTAAAACAAACATTGAAAGGCCCATATGGGACCGAACAACTCCTTCTTAGGGTTCGTTAAACATACTCTGAAGGACTCATCGGAAGGATGAGATTACATTAACAAGCATATGCTATCCTCCTCAAGCTTGCGTAAAAATAAAGAGGTACTCACCAGAAATGGTGGGGGAAAAATTGGAAAGAAATGTATCTAAACCTGTATTCTATGGGAGAGTCACTTTTGAACATGACACCCTTTCACTTGCTTTGTGTCTAGGTTGGAAATTCTGCTTGTCTCTTGATCATAATCCTTTATAAGATTACAATTTTGGTCTGCGATCCCTGTTGTTGAGTCAGTGTTTGCAAGACAGTTGTTGTGTCCTCAATATGTTCAAAGAGAATTTCAACCCAGAAAGCCCTATATTGCGTCATCCATTTCTCCAGTCATTAAGCCTTCTATTGCGTTGGCCATCCTTGAGTCAATCTTGAGTCACTGGTTACTCTGATCTACTTCAAATCTTGTTACATGTTTCGTGTCGTTGATGGGGGATACGTTAAGGGCCTCCTGTGACGAGTCTTTTCCTATTGACTTCAACTCATTAACCAGGAATTAGACTTAGAAACCAATTGGCACCTTGCAACTTGCATGCCTCAATGGCAGGTTTCCTCGCTTTCGACAATGGGTTTTCATTATTGACCCTTGATCGGGAGATTTCACTGAGTGTTTGACTTCAACTCATTAATTCACATTCGTTGGATTGTACTAGTGTACCTTGGGAGTCATTGACATTAATGGTTATTTCCCTCACACTTGTTAACAGTTCTCATCATTGATCAGTAATAAAGTGGTTTCTACCATGTTCGACTTCAGCACCTGTAATCACATGGCTAGATTCATACTATAGAGTGGTGGAGATGAAGACCCTGAATCTTTTTACACAGATTCAGGTTGCGTTGGAGTATATTCAATTTATATTGTTGCATAGATACATATAGTATGTCTCATGGCTATGTTCAAATTTGAGTCTTTAACACATAGATACACAGTGTATTTTTGGTGGCTATGTTCAGATTTGATTCATAATGGCATGGATCCACAGTGTATGTTTGGTGGCCATGACCTGTCTTACTTGACATGGATCTTTTCATGTCGGCATTTATTCTTTGAGTCATTAGTATTCTGAGTATGGGAATGCGTACCTTAGTGATGCATATTATTGTACTGTATTTCCTTGTTTGTTGACAAGTTTCTGACCGATGTGTTCCTTGTTCCCTACACACACTCGACAAAGTATTTCAGCTATCACTCTATTCCAACTTAATACTTTGGTGGGATCTCTGTTACACATTATTTTCTGTTAAATTTGGCAGCATCGATAGTCATTCTCCAATGAGAGGCCATATGGGCCACCCTAAGGCTAGCCAGGGAGATTTGGAGAATCAACCAGTATTGTGAGTTATTGACAAAAGCTAGGGGGAACGTACAACCTCTATGAGTCAAACCAAAAGTCAGGACAAACAAGATGCTATGTGAGTCTAATGAAAAAGTCAGGGGGGATGTACAACCTCTATGAGCATAGATAGTCTAGTGCAAAAGTCAGGCGGAACGTACAACCTTTGTGAGAATAAACAGACTAGTGAAAAAGTCAGGGGGAACATAAAACCTCTGTGAGCCTAGTCAAACCTAGTGATCCATGAGAAAAAGTCAAGGCATCTAGCAAAAGTTAGGTTGAATATAAAATTCCTATGAGCTAGAAACAAATGATATTCCTAATATTTCAAATGATGTAATTACATTGATCTAGTGCATTGGCATGTGTAAACATTATCCACCATGAGGAGAATTTCAAATTTCCTTGTCAAGAGTTGTAACTAAAGTCTTGAGTCTAGTTCTATGTTAGAACTAAAGTGTAATGTTGAGTTGCACCTAAATTCTTGAGTCTAGTTCTATTTTAGTAATGTTGAGTTGCAACTAAAGTCTTGAGTCTAGTTATATTTTAGAACTAAAGTATAATGTTGAGTTGCAACTAAATTCTTGAGTCTAGTTCTACTTTAGAACTAAAGTGTAATGTTGAGATGCAATTAAAGTCTTAAGTCTAGTTCTAAGTTCGAAGTAAAGCATGTCAGTCTCAAGTCTAGTTCTAAGTTCGAACTAAAGTGTAATGCTGAGTTGTAACCAATCTCAAGTCTAGTTATAAGTTCGAACTAAAGTGTAAAGCTGAGTTGTAACCAATCTCAAGTCTAGTTCTAAGTTCAAACTAAAGCATGAAGTTGAGTTATGTTTAATGCATGCAATAAGGTTACTATTTCGAGCTTCCCCTCTTCCCCTCTTCAACCTATAGAAGAAGAGGTCTAACCCTCTCTTCAATACAGTTCTGCAACACAGATTTGAAACACAGTTTTCATATGCAGGTTGAGGGTGAAGTAATAGAGGAGCACATCAGTGATAAAGAGGCAGCATATCAGAGGTGTATTTCAGCAAGGTCTTGTAAGTCTTTGTCAGGTTAGAGTCATCTTGGCAAGTTCTTTGAGAGAAGAACATTCATGGTGGATATTTGTAAAAGATCTTAAATTATTAATGCAATAAAGGAATATTGTTTGTTGGGGTTTTTCTCCCTGTACAGGGTTTCCCCAGGGTATATATGTTGTTGATATGCATGTTTACTTATCTACATAATTATTGCTATTCGATTATGATTTAGAATTGTTCAAGTATATTAAGATGGAATCTAGTATTGAAGAAAATAAAAGAATTAATACGCATAAGAAATCAAGCTCATAATTTAACATTTTCATCATCCCTATGAAAGTTAATGATGTAAACCTATCTGTTTCCTTCAGAGGGGTTAGTGGCCTGAATTCCTGAAGAAAGAAGGGAGAAGAACTTTTCCTGAGAAAAGAAGTTGTATTTTCCTTTGTAAAATCCCTATTAAGGAGGATTTATGTAGGTTGCACTATGCACAGGTTGCAAAAATGCCTGATTTCCGCAACTTGCTCTATATCTAGGTTGCGGAGTTTCCACAGGTTTCTCTAGAGCTAGGGTGCGAAAATTGTTGTGCATGGGAAAAACGAGCATCTTCTCGATGCTTCTAGAAGGAGAAGCTTCTATGGTGAGGTGGCCTCCGAACGGTTTGGATCTTACTCGCTTTCATGATTTAGTGGGATCATCCTAACCTCCTCATCTTATCCTCTTCATCTTATAAAAGGGGAGGAGCTCTCATGGAGAAAGTTAGATTTGCTTGAGCTTGAGTTTTGTAGATTGGAAATTTGGCTTGATTAGAGTGGCTTTGGACTTTTCTTTGTCAAGATATATTGTGAGTATCTATCAGATCTACAGTATCAAAATCCGTAGATTAGAAGTGGGTGTGAAGCAAGGAACTGTTGGAAGTAACCTGACAACATCAAGGCATCTGGTTGTATCTTTCTTCCACATTATATAATACAGTGGCATGTTTCTTTCTCATAAAATAATTCTCATTTTATTACATGAATCCTTGATCACATGTAGAAGCTTTCATTGAGTATAATATTGTTGCTTTCACTTTGGTTGGTTTGTGTCATTGTAGATCCAATATCACAAGAGCACCAGAGTCAAGCAAGGACAACACAGATATAAGGAAGGGATATTCAAAGGTATGTCATTCATCTCTTGTTTGATAGTAAATTTGATGATTAAAGCTTAGGGAAAGTGCCATGTCCTGTCTTGTTTTGTTCTAGATCTAGGTGGATCTAGGGGGATTGATTTGTGTTCGCACTTAAGAATTAGCCCAATAACACTCTTCTAGAACTCTCTACAACTAGTGGGAGTAATAATGTTCTAACATGAGTGGGTTGAGTTTTTTTAAGGTAAACAGTCCTAACACAATGCAATCTCACCTCTTTTGGAGTGAAATACTATTTTCTATAATTGTTTTAGCTAAAAGAAGGAATTAGAACACAAAATGATGATGAGGAAGCCCCAAAGGTTAGATGAATCAGTTGATCCATCCACCCAAGGCATGTTGTCGATGGGTACTGTATTTTTCAAGGCTTCAGATATTATACCTATGTATAATATTCTAGGTGACTATTCCAGTTTGAAAAATCATACATATAGATATGTAGGTGAATGTTCAATAAAAAACATATATTTTACTATGAAAACTTGTAACTTTTTGGCGAATATTATCAATTTAATCATATTGAAGTAAAAATTAGATGAATTTTTAACCAAATTGGTGAATTTGTTTTTGAGGAAATGGCCAAAAAAATCCAATTAGTGAATTTTTACCCCTAAAAAAATACCCTACTGATGGGGATGCCTTGGGTCATAAGTTCAAATATGGTAAAGTTCATCAGAGTTATTTGTTATTGTTGTGGTTAGTGGTAAAAATACCCTCCATTTCAAATATTTCAAGGAAGAGCGAGGATCTCGTGAGATTTTTTGGTTAAAAAAATGATGATGAGGTGACAATGGCCCTTCGAGGAGTCTTATGGTTGTCTTTCACATATTAGAGAAATTCCAATGCCGTTGTACATAATATGTGTGTGTGAACAATTTTTTTCTTCTCAATTTTTTTTGTCCCCTTTTGGGTTCTCTCTCTCTCTCTCTCTCTCTCTCTCTCTCTCTCTCAATGATTTTGTTTGCAATAACACTAGGATTTCAAGCTACAACTTAAAAAATGTTGCAATTTTAAGCCCCCCAAAAGGGTAGGGTGTTACTAGTAGTACCTATTTTGGATTTTGGGGTTGAATTTAAGATTTTGGTTGCAAGGTTATCGATTATCAAGGTTATGGTTGCAAAAGGTGATAATTTTAACCCCGAAAGAAAAAGGGTGCTATCAATAGCACCATTTTCAAAACATGGGTAAAACAATGACTAAATGTGAACTTAAAAAAATGAGAACTATGGAGGGTTCTTGTCAAGTCAATAACTATGTTTGAAGAGGATCTCTCTTGCAAAACGTGAAAAAATGTTCCCAAACCACCATTGAATGTGGCAACATATCCAACTGGTTTGCTGGAAAAAAATGGAATATTTTAAACCTTAATAATGCTTTTGAAACATAAGGACGAGTGTGTGGAATTTATTAATGTGGGGATTGTGGGCATAGGTAGAGTTGGGAAAACAATTCTAGCAAATGATTTTTCAACTCCAATGGGTTATATTACAATGGATCTTCTTTTTTACTATGCCAGGAGGTGCTCTACTACTTAATCTGATATAGATGTTGTCATGTATGTATGTGGATAACACTGACGTGCCAACTCGTAAAATAATAAAATAAATAACAACTAAATAAACAATGAACTACATGTTGGTTCCATTACAAGTGTGTTTTCCTTTTGTGTGTGTAATAGTATATTTATCCATTTATTCTTTACTCTGAGGAGTAACAAACTGGGGAGGAGTGAACTCTCTTTGAATGTATTCTTTACATTTTATCTTTTGCATCAATAAATATCATTTTGTTATACATATTTGTTTGCAATTTCATATTATATTTTTGTTGGATACACTGACCACATTGAGAGGTGGGGTGAATCAGTGTAGGGATCTTTTTAAAACTTCCCCTTCACAAAAATCCTTAGTTAGCAATCACCAATTACTCATCACTTATTATTGTCATTTATAACTAGTTAAATGTGAACATACATCAACAACATATACCAGCAACAAATATAATCAATAAGTCATCACCACAAGGAACACAAAGAACACAAGATGTATGCACAATTTTCTTTTTATTACAGACTACAATCCTTGGGTTATCAACAACAACTAAATAGAGTTACAAATACACAAGAGCACCAGCTCTATAATGCAAGACTCGGCTTACACAACTCAGCACCAACTGAGAAGAGGAATCAATCCTCAATAGATACCAATCTATCAACAGGTACGCGACCTGCCAGTAGTGCAACACACATATGTATGCATCCTACCAGTAGTACAACTCACATATGTACACAACCAGTCTGTACTACGACACGTGCATGCCTTCTAAGTAATTATGGTTTTCTCTCTATGAAAAACGCAGATCCTTTACAGCCTTCAGTCACATCTACTTACGTCTTTCATTGTCCAATCTGAACCATAACCAATCACAACACATCTACGCTCTCCCACAACTTACTCATGCTTCTAAACCATACAATATGAATGCTACTTCATCATGTATAAGCAACTAGTATACTATGGCAACCATATCAATACTGAACCATAAGAGTATTTCTGAATCTATCAATCAACTAACATAACCATATCACAACAACCATACCAAGAATGCCTTAAGAATTCACCATACAATAAGAAAGAGTATCTATCAAAAAAACTATGTAACCATACCAAAGTTTCTATGGAAGATCTGAGTCCATAGAATGCAGATCTGGAACTTGCTTCATACTTCAAGAACTTGGCATCAGTTCACACTCAAGTATCCATTGATGTCCATGAGAACTTGCAACCCCTCTTGTTAGGATATTTAGACACTTAGGAGTTAGTTAACATCTACTTGGTCTATTGTTTCATTAGGTAAAAGTGTGTTTTCTAGTGTGTTTCTTTAGTATGCATTAGTATGCATTTGTAGTTAGGAAATCCGGTGGTCATGATATGTTCCCGACATAGAGTGATCCGACGGCTCATACTCTCCTCGATCTTAACGACCATTGATTTGTGTCTTAACACCCGATTGGTCCATGATCTCTATTTAAAGAGCATGGAGGGTCATTTGATGATGATCGATTGTGAGAAACTCTATTGTAAAATCTCTCTGTAATCTTTTTCTTTTGCATTAATAAACTGCTCCAAGTGGCCATGTTGGTTGGGGTTGTGGATGTTTCCCTGTAGGGGTTTACCATGTGAAAAAATCAGTGTGTTGATCTTTGATCTAGTTATGTGAGTGGTTACTGAAGGTCTTCACCCTCTGTTGGAATACCTCTGTTGTCGAACATCGTATCAGACCCTGTTTGAAGACCCGCTCCTGTTGTAAATCGAGATCATGAAGTCGAGTTTCCTCATCTCCATTTTCTATCATTTTTGTACATTTCTGGTTTGAGAGGACTGTTCCATAGCTTTCGGAGCACTCGTTTCATTCAGGAACACTTTTCGCTTCACTCGAAAAGGTTTCCGTTTGCCTAATATACGACCATTACATACAGATACAGAGGTATAAAGTTTGAATATGCATTTTTTAATTTTTTTGCAAAGAAGTGTTTTGGTTTTATTTTGGTTTTGTATTTTTTTTATTTCTAGGTTTCTACTCTTTTAGATCTGCATATTCTCTTTCCCTCGTGCCTTGTGTGATCTCAACAAATCAGAAACATATAGGAAAATGTGCATCTTCCGGGTAAGCTAACCGAGATCTAACCCTTGTTGTCATCGAGAAGTGAAATTTTTTTCTTGTGTGAAAATAATTTTTTTTTAGCATGCTCTCCAAGGCCGTATTCAACAGCAACAAAAACTAACCGAGATCTAACCCTTGTTTTCATCCAGAAGCGGAATTTTTTTCTTGTGTGAAAAGAGTTTTTTTTAGCATGCTCTCTAAGGTCGTCTTCAACAACAACAACAACAATCCTCCTTCTGAACATTACAATATGTTTTGCTAGACCATTTGGTTAAAAGTTGCCTTATTCAATAAGAAGTCTTGAGTTCAAGTCTCTCTTTTGTTACTTTTTTTGAAAAAGTTCTTGCTAAAATTGTAAAGTGTATTTCACTTCAAGTATAAAAGTGAATCACTATAAGTAGCTTTAATATTTTATTTTAGAGTTATTTATTTTGCATGCATCTTTTCTTTGTAAAAGTGAGCTCCACTTCTCTTTATAAAAGTGGGTCACTTCATAAAACAACTTACACTACCCCGTGGTCCTTTGGTTACCGTTTATGCCTTTTTTAAAAAGGGCATAACTCTCACATCCGAAGTCCATTTTCAGTGCCATTTTTTTAAAAAACGCATAACTTTTTGAGATCTTTCCATTCAGATCACCAGTTTTAGTTTTTAAATCAGTATTATTTGCATATTTAATATGGTTTCTACAAGTAATCTCTTACTTACTAGCACCAACTGCTTCCAATGGAAATCTCATATGGAGGATTTATTAAGAAGTAAAGGTTTGTACCAGATTACCTTGGGAAATGAAACAACACCCACTGATGCTGATAAGAAAGCCAAATGGGATAATAGGAATGACAAAGCATGTGGATTAATCAGATTGTTCATCTCTCATGATTTAAGGTTCCACCTTCAATCAATTGATAAACCCAAAGAAGATTGGTAAAAGATTGAATCTGTGTTTGGTAAACACAATATTATTTGAGCACAACAGTTCGAAAATCAAGTACTAACTTTGAGTCCAAGTGATTTTTCTTGCATTGAAGATTATCTATCTAGGTTTAAAACACTCATAACTTTATGTGAAGAATGTAAGATAAATATAGACGAAGATCGTTACTTTTATCTTATTCTTTCTAAGCTAGGTAGTGCATATTTTGTGTTTGTATCTACCTTTTATGCCATACAAGAGGTTGTAGGGGCATCTTATCAAAAAACCAGTCTTGAGAACTTTTGTGATTCTTTGATTAGAGAGCAAGATAAGCTAGTACAACTTGGAGTGATCAACATTGTAGGTACCTCCAACAAAGCCTTAGTTGTCCATCAAAAAGATAAACCCAGGAATCTCAAGAAGCAACATCCTCGACACAACAACAAGCAATATAAGGGTCCCAAACCCACTCAGACAGCTTTTGCTCCTAATGGAGACAAAGGAGAAAAACATAAAAATAAGAATACTAACATACATTGCAACTTTTGTGATAAATATGGTCATGATGAGTCCAAATGTTTCAAGAAGATGGCAACTTTAGAAGCAACAATGAAGAAGCACAACATCAGTATTGGTTCTACTTCTTCTTCTTCTTCTTCTCATGGGCATGCACTTTCTTCTTCTGGTATCTCCTTCAATACAAATTCTACTTCTAGTTCTACTTCTGATGAGTGGCTTATTGGTTCTAGAGCATCCTATCATATGGCTAAGGATAGAGCCATATTTTCTACTCTAAATGAATGTAACACCAAGCAAATATTTGTTGGTGATGATAGATCTCATAGTGTTGAAGGATCTAGAATAGCTCAAGTAGAAAATGGTCATTTCAATGATGTATTATGTGTTCCAAGTCTTTATTATAACCTTCTATCAGTATATCAAATCACTCATTCAGGTGAAGGTAAAGTTGTAGAGTTTTTACCTCACCAAGTTGTAATCAAGGATCTAAAAGATCCTAAGCATGTTCTTGCAACTGTAATTGCTGATGATATTACTAGGTTGTACAAATTTGACAACTTTGGGTCATCATCTTTTTCATCAGTTTTTGTTGCTCCTAGAAACGACTTGAGCAAACTATGGCATGAGTGGTTTGGTAATCTAAACTATCTCTTATTGCAACAACTATGTAATCAATAGATGGTGATTGGTCTTCCTCTTGTTTCATGCAGAGATGGTGTTTGTGTCGGTAGTGTTCTCGACAAACATCATCGGGGCAGTTTTGACAAACGTGCCTCTTGGCACGCCTTGGGTCCTTTGCAGGTTGTTCATAGTGATTTGTGTGGTCCACTTTATTATCCTTCTTTTTCTGGGTGCAAGTATTTCTTAACTTTCATTGATGACTTTTTCAGACGTACTTGGGTTTACTTCTTAAAACTTAAGAGCAAAGTTTTTGACAAGTTTTTGGCTTACAAGGCCCTTGTAGAAAAGCAATCTAGACATCAAATTCAAAGGTTAAGAATAGATAATGGAGGAAAATATGTGAACAATAATTTTACAAGCTACTACACTACACAGGGAATCCAAATGCAACACACTATTCCATATACACCGCAACAAAATGGTGTTGTTGAGAGAAAGAACCACACATTAAAAGAAATGGCTAATTGTATGATCCAATCTAAGGGACTAAGTCTAAAGTATTGGGCAGAAGCCATCAACTGTGCAAATTACATAGTAAATCACACTCCCACAAAGGCTCTTAAAAATATAACACCGGAAGAAGTTTGGAGTAAAATTAAACTAGATGTAAGTCACTTCCGTGTATTTGGCAGTATAGCATGGGCTCACATTCCTGATGAGAAAAGGAAAGAATTGCAGCCTAAAAGTGAGAAGTGTATATTTGTTGGTTATTCTGAAGATGTCAAAGGTTACCGACTTCTTCAATCACATTGTAATGAAATTTTTATTAGAAGAGATGTTAAATTTGATGAAAATCTCTTGGCCTGCGAGCCTAATTCGGTGTTTGTGCCTTCTTTGGCCTGTGAGTCTAATTTGATGATTGTGCCTTCTTCGGATTGTGAGCCATCTTATTATGATATGGTTTCTTCTTCAGATGATGACAATGAGGATCAAAATCCACCTCTTCTTGCTCACCCTCCTCCAGATGAGTCCTTTGAACCTAAACCATCACCAGCTCCACCGTTTCCTAGATGGGTCCGTTCAACATGAGAAACAACTGGTGATCTTGTCAGTGATCCTTCAGATCCACGTCAGACATGTTCACAGTTCCAGCGAGCCTCTTCTCTTTTGGCTCAAGTTTCAGAAACTCATGATACAGAGACATTTGAAGAAGCTTCAGGTCATCCAGATTGGGATACAACAATGAATGAAGAGTATTGTTCTTTAATGGAAAATGATACTTGGGATCTTGTACCTTTTCCAAAAGGAAGAAAACTTTTTAGATGCAAATGGGTCTACAGAACTAAGTATGGATCAGATGGAAGTGTTGAAAGACACAAGGCTCGGTTAGTTTCCAAAGGATTTTCCCAAGTCGAAGGAATTGATTATAATGAAACCTTTTCCCCTGTAGCAAAAATGAATTCCATCCACCTTGTTCTTGCCCTTGCTACCTCACATAAATGGGAGGTCCATCAGATGGATGTTAAATATGCCTTCTTGCACGTAGATTTGCAAGAAGAAATCTACATGGAACAACCTCCTGGCTATTTCCAGAATGACTCTAGCCTTGTTTGTCGCCTCAAGAAATCTCTTTATGGTCTCAAGAAAGCTCCCCGAGATTGGTATGCCAAAATGGACATCTCTCTTATTTCCACTAGATTCTCTAGATGACATTCTGATCCTAATGTCTATACCAAGAAAATAGGAATCCATCTCATAATCCTTGTCCTTTATGTTGATGACCTTATCCTTACTGGTAGTGACTCAAAACTTTTAAACCATGTGAAAACCATCCTTAAGAAGAAATTTGAAATGACATAATTAGGATTTTTGAAAACCAGATTTGGCTGTCCCAAAAGGATTTTTGCAACCAACCTTTTGGGACAGCCAAATCTGGCGAATATATTCTCCTGCAGAAAGTTAATGATGACTGTGTGATTGGCATTCCGGGTGGGAATAGCTTCGATCCACTTCGTAAAATAATCGGTGGCGACCAGAATCCACCGATG
>ML840829.1:64517-84320 GCA_009831015.1 Picea engelmannii | reverse complement strand
TCTCTTTTTATATTTAAATTGTCACAATATGATATAATATTAAAATTGACCTTTTAATTTATGAAAGTTAAACATAATCTTTTATATTTTTATTAATTTATTTAATGTCAACCTCAAATGGTAAATCTCTCAAATAATATTAAGTTACTAAAAATCAATTATTTACTTTTAAATTTCCAGTGTATCACATTGTTTTATAGTAAATTTCTTCAAGTTTTATTATTGAACTCTCTCTTTATGCAATAACATTTTCATTCCATTCGACGATAAGGTTTCTTATGTAATTGACAAAATAACGTTAAATTTTCGTTTAATTCATCCTCCYTTTTTTTTGCTCGTAACATATGACAATGTTTTATAACATTTATCTTTCCCATAGGTTAAACTTCTTCATGATGCAACTTAACCCTCACTAAAAAACTTAAATTTATATAACTCAAAAGGAAAAACTCAAATTTATATAACCATTGATGTCATGCTCCAATGTTCCTAAGCCTAGCATCCTTCCACTAACATTGCAATCAGGAATGTCAAAACCTCAACATGTTACTAACTTTTTTCTTTGTGACATTCTCGTGAACATTGTCCAATGTTGTTTTGTGACAAACATTCCTTTCGTTAGTCTATGAAAAATAGATCCCTAAGTCATATTGTGACAAATATCCTCCCAAAACCATCGCAATGTGATGAGCATGTCGAAACCGCACTATGTTACTAACTTTCAATTAATTACGTCGATCGACGTATATCAACCACTTTTATAAAGTGATTGTTGCTAGTAAATAATGGGATAAGGGGCATTAACTATGAAAGGATAAGATAATTAATAAATGGATAAGGAAAGTAATGAAGGAGGGGGAAGTCGGTGAAGGGGCAATATGACGGGGAGAGCCGGTGGAAGGCATTCATTTGGAAAGGGGATTATGATTCTACGGGGAAATTTTTATTTGGGGGTTCTCTTGGATTTGCAGAGGAGTTGAGTTCTGTAGTCGGGAAGGTTTAGTATAGGGGCACCGGTTTGCTGGAGGTTTTGGGCACGGGGGCCAGGATATCCATATGATATCCTGGAGCTAGGAAGTTGTCCTAGTTGGCAGGGTGGAACAAGGTTTGGAGTCAACAAGGCAAGTGGAAAGCGGAGGGTTAGCATCAGACCAAGATAATTTAAATTAAGTATTTGTTTTATTTCTATTATGGAATCATTATTTATAAGAAATTACTGAGTTACCTAAATCAAGTAGATATTACTGTTACAGTTTATGGAATTAATGGATGTTAAATTTATATGGTCACTACACTGATCATCGCAGAGACCTCCTCCTCTCGCACGTGCTCGAAGGACTTGATTCTTTTCACAGTCAGCAGTTTCAAGACGCATATTTTTCTCATTTGTCTCCAGTGATCCCCATAGGGAGCCAACGCAATATCGTTGAAATTGTAGAAGAAGTATCTGTCGGTAGATGTTGGAGGTCGGCTGGCAAATATCAAATCATGAGTTTTCAGAAACTGTTTGGCCATCTCAGATGAAGAAACGACCACGGTAGGAACAGAACCGAAGCGCAAAAACAAAATGGGACCATATTTGTCCGCGAGATCTTTGAGAGTACGGTGAGCAGGAAGTTTCAATTGGTGGAGATTGTCGATAATTGGCCATGGATAGGGTCCTCGAGGCTATCTTTCATTCTTGTGCAATATCCAGAAAGAGCAGATGAATATGACAGTCGCTATTAATCCAATAACCGTTGTGGTCGTACCTCCTGTAGCAGCTATTAATGTTGCAGGTAGCAACTTTTCAAAACCCATATTGGACTGTCCGTGTGTATGTGTGCAGAGAACGATTGAAAGACAAAAGCAATATATGCTCTTTACTTAAAGCCGTCGTAAAGTTTTCCAAACTCAGTCTATCACCAAAGTGATTAAATCATCACAACGAAAAAAAATGAGACTGGTACTTATCCTTATAATACTCCATAACAACTATTTTTATTAAATTTGTATAGAACAACTATTTTTATTAAATTTATAATACTAGCACAGCCGCTTGACTCACGGATGGTGAACGACCGATAGGTGTCCACTGCTCACTGTTTTTACTGGGAACCAGTCCCAATAATGTTAAAGAATCTGAGTTAAATTTTGCATAAACTTTTGTTAGTACATCGTTGTTGAAAATAGTTGCAAACACAAATGACAATGTCTTAACATCAAAATAATTCGATAACTTAAAATATTTTAACCATATCTTAAAAAGTAAGCATATCTTACAAAACTCAAATGACAATGTTAAAACTTAAATTTAAAATTCAAATGACAATGTTTGGATATGAGAATACCTCGAATCTTTCTTGGCTGATTGCAAAAGATAGTTATATTGGTTTATGTAACTCCAAGGTTTGAACCGAAGCCAATGCTGGAACAATTTCGACATTTCTTAGTGACTCCATTACTAAGATTGTCCATTAAACCCTCAGCGTGAATTCCAAAGGAGCTTGGTTGATTGAAAAAGGTTTTTTTTTTTTTTTTTTTTAAATGGAAGCTCGCGGCTGTGCTAAAACCGCTCCATGCTTAGTCGAGTCAGGGGGCTGTGCCAGAACCGCTCCATGCTTAAGTTGAACGCTAGACATTCTCATGCAAATACTTAGCAGTTAACAATAACTACAGGCAACCCTTTCTTATGCAAATACTTGGCAGTTAACAATAGTTACAGGCAACTCATCGAGGATGGTGAGGAATTGGAATCAACAATGAACTTGGTCATGGAAGTGCAGATTAAAGCCACGGGAGATTAAACATTTTGTATTAAAAAAATTATAAATTTGGCACTTTGTTTACTATATAGAAAAGCTTATTCAAATATTGATATGATTAACATTCATTAAAATTAATTAATCTAAATTTATTTATTAATTGATATATCATATACTTTATTTTATATATCATGAAAATTAATATTATTATTTTCTAAAATTAATATGATGTATGATTGAATTCATGTTAAGGTCCATTTTATGAGTGGACCCCTAGACAATAGATCATCTAAAGGTGCATATAATTTGGATTTTACTATAGTAATTATATAATTAAATTAAATTTATATTTATATATTTATGGATTAATGATGATAATGATTAACATCCACTAAGATAGAAAAGTATTAAGAGAAAATTTCCAAGATTACCATACTTTTGTTGAGTTAAGAGGTTAAGAAGGTTGGTAGCGTGACAAATATTTTGAAAATGATATTTAATATGGGTATAGGCTAGACAATCTAAGAGAAATTGATTTTCATCTTAAACCTTCTTAGTGTCACTATGGAGTTAGTGAGAATTTGTTCTTATCTTAGCAATGCTTATTTTTTTCTTTACACTTGGAAAAACAGATAGATAATTTTGATCTTCTAGATTAGGGTTGATTACATCCTTATAATACCTTAATTTTCTTGTTTCCTCTAACTCTTTATCACACCACATCTTCTCCTTAAATTGTGATTTGATGATTTTTTTAATAATATCTTTATTTGCAAAATTGTGTCTTCCATGATTCCCCAATAGTTTAATCAAGACCAGGCATCTTGATGTCATTTTAGCTTGATTCAATGTAGTTATTACTAGATTTTGAATTTTTTTTAAGAAGCCTCTTGTCTTCCATATTATTTAACTTGTTGTGAATAAATATATACTTATTGATTAATACATCATATCATATATTTTAAATTTTAAATGTGATGCACAATAATATTTTTATTTTATAAAATTAATATTATTTATAATTAAATTCATATTAATATAATAATATTTTTATTTTATAAAATTAAAATTATTTATAATTAAATTCATATTAATATAATTATTGATTAATACATAGTATCATATACTTAATATATTTTAAGTGCGATGGACACTAATATTATTATTTATAATTAAATTCATATTAATATACTTATTGATTAATACATAGTATCATATATTTAATATGCGATGGACATTAATACTGTTATAAAAAAATTAATAATATTTATGATGATAGTTTAGTCAACTTTACAGCTTATGCCCAAAGAAAACGTAGCATTTAATAATATCCCATGTGAATTGCGCTGTTAGAGTCAACCTCTATGGAACAACCCGTTTTATTAAATTCATATTAATATAGCTAATGATTGATACGTGGGTCCCTACTTCACCAAATTGTATTTATTTAACGTATTAAGTCATCAGAAATAGCTATTGATTCTAGAACAATTTTATATTAAAATTACAATTATTAAAATAGCAGTTTTACATCAAATTATTTAAATAGATTGAAAATTCTAAATTAATCTAGAATCACAATTTACAAATTTTACGTCAAACTAACGGTTAAACCGATTTTGATCAAACTAATCAAACTGATTTTGATAAAGTAGGAAGAAAAAAACCCATCAGAATAACGAGACCATATGGTAGCCCGGTATCCTATGCTCTATTATATGCAGTGTGATTTCGATTGAATATTGAGGAAACTTGGCGTGGAAACCTTTATTTAATAGCCATTTCGTGTGAATTACGCCTTCGAAATAGTTGACCTAAATTTGATGCGATTCCTCTGACCGACCACGCACGAGCAATCTACGTTTGACATTTTGGTTTACTATTGAAATATAAACCCTCCTGAGGAGCTCGCCCCTCCACTTGTCTTTCACCTGGATATTTCCCCTCTTAGAGCCCATACTCCGGATCGTTTTTATGGCACCGACAGAATGTATTGTGGAGGAAGAAATTCCTCCGAGTTGGCAAATGGATATCCCAACGACAACAACATATGCATACTTGGAGATGGATGAGAAACTGATTGAGGAGCCGCCTCTGCATACCCTGATTCGACTCTCGGATGAGCATCTTCAACTCATTTTTGAGCTGTGGTAGAAACTTGACGACTAGGCACACATCCAACAAATCATGGGACAACGAATGGACCTCATGTTCGACGCTATGATGGAATCTCCAGCAAGCGAGCGGTGCCCAACTTGGGGCCAAAAAATTGTCCAAGCTTATAGTGCTCATGGCAACCTGAGCCTGAGCTCGCATTTGGACTAGCTCCCGCGGGTCTATGTTTTTCTTTTGGCTATGTTAATTACGCAGAGAATTGGGATTCTCTATGACATGATGTATGTCACTTGGCCATGGCCAGTGGTTAGTCGGTCACTGTGACAATTTTTGTTAGTTAGACATTTTCACTGTCATGTCCAAACAGTTACAGTTGTTCTTGAGTTTTGATGACCACCTATCCTAGTTTCCCAGATGTGGCAGGACATATGGAAGACTCCAAATTTTGTAATGCCACGTATATTTGTGAATATTAATATATAGTTCATTTTATTTATAAAAAAAAAAAAAAAAAAACATTCCTAAACAATGTGAAAAATGACAATCCATCTATTTGGCTAATTAAATTTTAAGTACTAAAAACACGTCAATGATGAAAAATACTACATCCATTCGTATGACAAGGTAGAATCAATACATCAATGATGAATAATATTACCTCCATTTGTACAACAAGGTAGCATAATTAAATATGATGACACCCAACCATGTGTCAAGCCCAGTTGGTCACAATACCAGCAAGATATCCACATTAGGATCCTTGACCTCGGGCTAAAGATGTTTAAAGTTCCATGGAGTTACTATATATGAAACCATTAGGCCTTTGTGCAAGGATATAAGCTTGGCCATTTGAATGAATGGAATAAGATGACACTATGCCTAGGATGGGATGCCCAATACATGGGCCTTGTTTCTCCCATTATCAACCCCAATCAACAAGCTTCATATATGCAATAACACCAATCAAATATATCACTTGAGAAAAAGAAGATCAACATTTAAGAAACAATTAAAACCAACTGTGAAACTTGTTGATCTTCACAGACTAGGTTTCAGTCTTTGTTCTCAAATTGGCTTGCATTAATATCATTTTTATAGAATTGTTTGGAGCCAACATTGTTGTCCATAATGGACATGAACAAAGATACACCTCCATGACTAGTTTGCAATCACTCGTGACACTCTCGACATACATGTTTGATCCATATTTTATGAGAAGAACGAAATGAATATAGATTATTGAAATATGTTTAACACGGAATAACATAGATACAGTAAAGTTGGTTTTCTATTCAATAAGGAAATATGTTGAAACTGTAAAATGCAGCGAAAAACAAGCTTGCTAGAATGGTGGCGGCTTATCTATGAGAAGAGATGTGACGGTTGCGCTCATTCACAACAAGATGATTACAATGAGGCTATGAAGGCCTTTTTACAATAAACAGGAATGTGAAAAACCCTAGACATAAAAAAAACCTAACCCTAGGAGATGAAGTGCCAAAATTCATGTGGGCCCTGTTTGGGTAAGTTAGTACATCAAATTCTCGGGGTCGTAACTTTTTCATACGATATTCGTTTTAGATGCACGATAGGCCATTGGAAAGGTCTATCTGAGGACTACACATTTTGTTGTTATTTTTCAAAGGCCTTTTTCAATTGTGGCAAGCCCTAAAAACGTTGTTTAGGGCCTCAAAACGGCCTCGCAAGTCAGGGACCCGAAAAATAGGAAAAAAACTGCCATACTGGAAAACTGCCAAAATGAACCAGTTGGAATAGATGGGAGGCCACCAACGTCCATCTGGATCAATCCTCCCACCTTAGGAAGTAATGGTCTCCATTGCGTTGAGTTACCCCATTAGATGAGAAAATTTATGTTGAATTTGGCCCTAGGTGAGCCACCTCCCTTGGTGCAGGAGCTTCCCTGCTTTGACAACTCGATAAAGTTCGATCCTTTGATATCAGGTGCCCTTGATCTGTGTGTCCACAATCTAATCAATGGATGATTGTTGCATGCAGTCAGGGTTGAGATCTGTTGGTTTCAACTTCTCTGCTATCTCTGGGGTGTCCAATAATGGTGGGGAATATGGCCGAAAGAGAGCCATGTTGAATAATAGGTACAGGCCAAGGAAAGGGGGAATGTTGAGCACAAAAGAATTGTCACCCACAGCCTTGGTGATGGTGTATGGCCCATACTGGAGTGGGCGAAGCTTCTGATGGGGCCCTGTAAGGCGTTCTTTTTGCAAGTGAAACCAAACTTTGTCACCCACCTGAAACTTATGTGGAACCAAGTGTTGATCATGGCACTGCTTGTACTTGGAATTGGACTTTTGTAAAATATCCTGAACCTGTTGGTGGATGTGATGGATTTGCTCAATGAACCGGGTGGCTTTGTCAGCTTCTGATGGAGAAGGAGACGAGTCAGTCGAGGTGGTTTCCAAGGGTAGTGCAACATCCATAGGGCCCAATGGTTGGAATCCCAACCCCACTTGAAAGGGGTTGTGGCCAGTTGAGCTATGAAGGGCTTGGTTGTAGCTATGATGGACATAGGGAAGACTCTCATCCCATGTGCGGGGGTGATCGGAATTGTACATGTGCATGGTATGTATGATCATCCAATTGATGACCTCAGTTTTTCCATTTGTCATGGGGTGGAAGGCAGTGGATTTGGTGAGCTTCGTATCCAACAGTGACCAAAGGCTCGACCAGAATGTGCTAAGGAACCGACTGTCCCAATCTAAAACAATGGTTTGTGGGATCCCAAAGTGTTCCTAGACGCGTTCAAAGAAGAGATGGTGCTATAGCGGGAAAACCCCTCTACAAACTACACCAGGGTTCTAAAATGTAGGCAGAGATAACTGTCTAAAGTCTCCTACTTTTTATCAACTATCCTGACATTACCCCATAATCATACATAAAAGACAAGGTATAGAAATCTATTAGGAATACCTTAAAATCTGCATCCAGTGTCAATCCCTTTGTGCTTAGTTGTTTCCTGACTAAAAGTCTCCTCCCAAGGCTGACTTGCATTCACCAAAAGACAAACAAGAAAATACAAGCATGCATTCTACATATGGATTAGTGGGTTAGACATCATAAACTAGAAATGTAAACAAATCATATAAGATAAATACGTCATTTGGAGGGACGGAAAAAATACTTCTTTATATCAATCTCACAAAAGTCACTTACAACATGAGACCGACACTGCTCCTTGAACTTGTTCTGGGGCTCCTCTTCACCATGCACCAACTGCTTCCACATCTTCTTCTCCCCTTCAGTTCTCTCTAGGGAAATGACAAGGGCTTGCAATTGGGGAAAAGGGGGAAGGATAAAATTGGCAGAGTTTCTTTGCTCTCATGCTTCCCCTTTGCAATGGGACCCCAACCCCTTATTTTATAGGACAAAATGGATAGTAATGGTTGGGGTGTCTATCTATGGGCAGTCAAATGGTTAAGTAATGGCCCGGAAACCAATATCCTATGCAATTTTTCACTTTTCGCGATATTCTATGAGTGTACGCGGGATGTAGTGGGTCAGCAGGCGTGTGTACGTGGGCAGTAGTGGTGCAGGGTGTGTACACCTTCAAAGCAATGGTTTTTGAAGAGCTTGTTCAGTGACGGCTTGGCAAAGATAGCAAGTTAGATGGCTTGTTGTGAGGTATACATGTCTGGTGCAATTTAGGGTTATAACAAATGTCCCCTAATGTGTGAGGTCAGAAGTGTCATCTGATGTCCGAAATACATTACAAATACTCACCACTGTATGACGTGAGTGAGCCCATGGACCGGAGTTCAGGAGGTGCCATCTGCAATAATAACAATTTGTCTCACCGAGGTGGGAATACCCATGCTCGGGATGGAATAAAATCATGGCTTCCAATCAAATACACTACAAATTCATGTCATATAACTATATAAAGTGTAGCCACGAGCAGTACACAACGAATCTACATATCAAAATCAAATGATATACATGTATGGTGTCCATATTCAAGAATCCAATGACGCTTGATGGCTAGAGATGAGGTCTTCAGAGCTCGAGAAACAACCTCAAAATCTTCAAAACTCAGGTAGGAGTGTAATATCAGTGTACGACTTCACTACCCATGAGTACCAACTTGCTAGGTCACCCCATTAATCACCACAACAATGGTCAAGTGGATTAGTGTAAGATCCAAGCAGTTATCAGAAATGAAAGGAACCTAATGCATATATAAGAAGGTTATAGTGATCAAACATGACACATACCATGATACCTTGGACCAATTACCTCATGGAGAAAGAGTCTTCTCCGAAGCAAGTCCAAGCGATGGTGATGGATGTTGTTGCTGACAGGACAAGTCTGGAAAAGAAGAAGAAGGATGGGCCATCCAGGGCCATGCTCAGGTCAATCCTTCTCTCGGTACTTCATGTCTAGGACCTGTGGTCCTTGAGACATGATCTCCTAGTTATCCCTAGATATCGGGGATAACATCTTGCTCCAACTCGGGGACATGTGCTCACCATAGAGCGCATGAGAACCTCAGCATCTCTGGCATAAACCTGCAGATCTGCTCACACTTGACAAGAAATCATTAGCGACAGAAGGTGGGGTGGTATTGCCACCCCACAAAATAATACATATATACATATGAGATAAAACAATCAAGATGCATATGATGAGACAAACAATAAATGCAGATGGTATAATACACGGAAAATGCCTACCTACCTATACTTACCTGTGGAGTCAAGTTACCCCACCCTAGTGGGATTTGAGGAGATGCCCGTTGATGGGCACTGTGCGCCTTCTTCCCTCTAGTGTAGACAGGTAATAGGAGTCATTAACTGACTTCTTTCCGACCTTAAAAGGGCCAAGCCAAAAATGATTGTCTTCTTTAATATTAGTAGGTTTCCCTTTATTGGCATCCCACATCCAAACCATGTCTCCCTCCTTGTACTCTTTGACTTTAAAATTGGTCATTCCTTGAATAACCCTAGTGTATTGTGTAGAGGGAGGTGGGTGGGATTCTGCTATGAATATTTCCTGTTGTGAAGGACGGATCCGCACATCATTTTCCACATTCTTCAGTATTTTCACAGTCTCTGATTTCTGTGCTTTGAGATCGCTAATGAGTTGTTGGTATTCTTCTTTCGTGGGCCATTCAATATTACTCGAATTTTCCTCTTTTGCAAAAGGTGTATCTTCTGGAGAACATTTATGAGGAGTCGACCCATTTTTGTCATGTGCTTTGTCATCTTTGATGGAATCACTTGACTTTTTCTCATAGGTTGTAGTTACGGGTATATTCTAGATACAACCAATAGTTCCATCCTTCAATAGTCCATCTGATCCTTGGAAAAAGTTGTCAAATTGCTCTCTGATAGATGGTACCTTGATGACTTCTCTCAAAGGGATAGTCACAAGCATCTTGGATAATGCCACTTCGAGATCGAAATTCAGATCAACCCTTTCAGCATTGGATGTTTTAGGAAAGATTACATCCACAGGTGGGTTTTTTGTTTGGTCAGTGGAAGGTTGGTCCAATTTCTTTCTTCTATACACCTGGAGCTCTTGTTTCTTTAGCTTCTCTTTTGATTCCTGGTCTAGTTTGTTTATCACCGCCATCCTGGCTGACCTGGTTGCTTCTTTGATGGCCTCTTGATGCTCTTCAATAGTAATATTTATTTGAGGGCATTCTATGAAGTAGTCTATATTGTTTACCTGTTAATGGCCACCACTACTGCAAGGACATTCATGTTCCCAATGTGTTTCACTGCATTGAAAACACCAAGGGTTTTCATCCACAATGATGGCGCTTGCAACTTTTATGTCTTTAAAAACATCATTGTGCCCCTCAATGAAATTACTTTTTGTTTGTAGTGGATAGCCATCTTCGTTTGAATCTTCCGAGGTATCAGAGGCATCATCAGGAAAATCACCCCAATCTGTGTTTTCTCCTATCAAAGGAAAAGTGGGACAATATTGAAACAAGTATGGATCCATTGAAAAGGATGTTTGTTCATCCGTCTCAGAATGACCAGTATGTAATAGTGTGGGAATCCCTTTAAAAGGTAATTGGTCATCTGAATCCTTCTTTTTTAGAAAAGAGACTTCTAACATTTCACGAATCCTTTTGATCCTTTGCAGGATGCAAGACATACTAATGATTGGATCAGTTTCTTCAGTCTTATCGGCTTCACTCATATCTTGATCTTCTAATATCGGTGTGTCTAGGACAAACAAGGCATCTTCAAAGTTATGTTTTCTTTGAGTGGCCATGCCCAAATCCTCGGATGGCTTATGTTGTATTGAGGCATTCAGAACATTGTTTGTATTTGAGAAAGTTGTGCTTCATTTCCTTTTGGGAGGCATGAGTCTTACTTCAAGAATTTCTATGGGCTCAGGCTCAGCTTCAGGGGCATCCTCATTACTAGATTCCTTGGGATCATTATTGTGCGAGAGATTGAATTGATTGATGTAGTCTTTGAACTCAAGTTTTTTCTCAATCCTGCTAGCAAGGTCTTGTGCTTCTTCTAGAGTCGAGGGTGACTAATCTTTGAGGGTAAACTGCAACACCCCTTCCAACGAGTTCAAGTAGTGTTGGAGGACAGCTTCTTCTGAGAAACTAGGCTTGACCTTCTTGAGTAAAAGGTTGAACCTATCATTGAAATCCCTAATGCCCTCACTAGAGGCTTTGCAAATATTAGTGTATTGAGAGTAAAGGGAATCCATTCTTTCTTTTTCACACCAATCTTTCTGGAAGGCTTGTTCAAGGTCTTCAGGGCTTTTGATGTTTCCTTTCGGGAGTTTGTTAATCCATTTTCTGGCACTTCCGGTGAGTGAGCTCACAAAGAGCCTTAAGAAAACATTGGGATGTTCTTGTCCGGATTGGTGAAACTGGAAAGCATCACAGAAGTCGGTCCATTGGAAGTTGCCATAGGATCCATCTTCCCCTGAGAACTTAGGTATCCAGGACTCGACCTTCTTGGGCAGATCATGTAACCCCCCTTGGGTATTAGGCAAGCTTAAAGGACTAAAGAGTTCTTTGTGAGACCATTTGGGAGAACTTAAAGGGGAGACAAGATTTGTGGAGGTCATGGTATTAAACGCAGGTATATACTGACGTCCACTACGAGTTGTCATTAGCTATTCGTGGAGTCGCCAGATGATTTGCTTGAAATCATCAAATAAAAGGGAAAACACCCTAGTGGAGTTGCCAGGTAATCTTGTAAATAAGTTTTTGAGGCAAGGCTTACTGAAAAGGTTTGTCGTCTGAGGAGAATTGACTCAGTGTTCCCCGGCAACGGTGCAAAAATGTTATCCCTCAGTTTGTAGTCTAGGTCAGGTAGCTTGAAAAGTAAGGATCAAACTGGCATAACAGGAGCTTCCCCACCCACTGTCACCTCGATGGGGGGATCTTTCTATTTAGGGTGGCTAATCCCAAGGGAGATGTCCCTAGCAATCTGGGGTTTTGAAGGACAAAGGTTCTAAAGGATCAATATGAGTTTTTTCCTTCACATATTACTACCAAGAGGATAGTCAAGAGGAAGATAAACCACAAAAAGGGAACCTATTTGCGAGACAAGGCAAAAAGAAAACTAATACATGCAAGTAGTGGTTAGCACCTCATAGATTAATGACTATCAACATTTGAAGAGCATAAATGGCAGTAATTATTGACGAAGTCAATGATTGCAAAAAATGACTATGGCTTATAATATTACTTCTCAATAAAAACTGGAAATGATATAACATTCAATGTATATAATCAATCTTTGAATTAGCATAAAATATCATCAAATGCTCATGTATAATAAGAATGATGCGTCAGGCTTATTAGAGGTGACGTCAGCCTTATTTAGGGTTAGTTCTATAGACAGAGAGCTCAACGTTTTACAAATTAGCCAATGAGAATTATCAACACTTCAATGTCTATTGCTAGATGACCAAGCCACAACATTTTTAATCAGCTAAAGGTTCAAACTAGGTATGACGTCATCATCAAATTAGGGTTAGTGAGATGTTAGGGTTAGTTAGGGTTTAAAATTTAAGAAGTTTGAAAAGTTTGTTTTGACACAATAGACTCAACGTTGAGGATTTAGATCAGTGCCTTAGGGTATTATGGAGCCAAGAAGCAAGGCTAAGTCTCGGGAGAATCTAAATCTAAGGACAAGAGAGTTAGGCTTCATGGTGCTGCAATGGCAGGGCCATAAAGTCAAAACCCTAAGGGGAGGAGGCTCATTCCGGTGTTGCTTCAGCAAGGCCTCATGCTCCTCCCTCTTTCCTTAGAAATCTTTGGCAAAAATGGCTAGCTTTAAAACATAAATCTAGGGATGAAAAGTGTTTCAAAGGCAAGGCCTTTCAAAACCCTAAAAKTCAAAACCCTAGGTGTAAAATCAATTAGGCCTAGGACGTCTTCTTTCTTCAACTTATGTTCAAAACTAACTTAGAAAAAGGGGAACTAGTGTAGCAACGAMTAGGCTATATCCTCCTTAATCAATGGCTAAAACAAGTCTTTTATCATGGGGACATATAACAAGGACCTACTTGTGTGCTTGCTACCTAGGGTTTCAATGATTAAGCTAAATAATAACAATGTAACCATAAAATGTAAGAGATTTAACCTACAACCATTCAATCAAGAAGTTTTGTATGAGAAATACACTTACAAATCAATGAAGAGCTTATCAAACCCTAGCTGTAAACCTTCCAAATGATAGAAAACACCATAAAAATGCCAAAGATGATCCTCCACAAGAGTTGCGCCTCACTTCCAAGAGAAAAAATCCCAAGACAAAGACCAAAAATGATTCTCTCACAAGAGAGTGAGTTATGTTATGTGAAAATGAGAGGCAACATCCTCTCTTTATATCATCCAAATGACCTTTAATTACAAAATAGGTCATTTAAAACAGCCAACAAGGCTCACTAACAATATTACACTGTTTGTCACATTAAATGCAAAAAAATGTCACAATATGAGCTCAAAAGGGAGACGTCAGGCCCCTCTGAGGGAGACGTTGGCCCTTTTTGGGCAAGATCAACATCCAAGAGGCAAAACGTTGGCCCTTCTAGGGCTCCTGCAAGCTGCCACACGTGCCAAATGATCCCAACACACTGCCACATGCTCCAGAAAACGTCTAGCTGCCTCAGGTGACGTCCTGTCCATCAAAAGCAATCATCCCATCTGTAGTGGGTGATCCCCCTATGTCAGGCTCTGCCAAAGCGTCCTGGTGAGGATGTCCTTCTTCTTCTCGTGCAATGGATCATCACGAAGTTGTCCTGCCTCTGCCATCCCAACAACCATCTAATGGGCTCTTCAGCCCCATGGAGGTCTGAACTAATCATATCCCCATGTGCATTGGTCCTCTGGAACCTGTCCATCGGGTATGGTCCTACACATCAAAAAATACGCCCTCCATGGGCTCATCAGTCCTCGGGATCATAGCAATGTCAATCATATTTCATCATTAAATTTTTCAAATACATGCATGAACTCCCTAGCATATCATCTAATGGCTCAAAGACATTACACAAATCTACTATACAAAGCTGAAGAAAACCAACAGAATAACCTATTGGGCTAATACCCACAAGAGATGGAAAGTTTGCTCAGAAGATCATTCAAGCCATGTTTTTATGAGGTGATGTGGTCTAGGGATGTCCAGTCACAGTAAGACCAAGGGCAGGTGTTGTCTGTGGGTGCCTTTGTAGGAGGCGAGTTGTACCCGTCATGGATGCATTTTTTCCAAGCCCTTTATTGCCTTTATTTTTCATTTATTGCTTTTCTTTCTTTTTTACTTCAAGGTCTGACCAGAGGACATTGCCTTGGCGTGGTGACCAGAGCTGACAGTGTTACACACTGGTATTTTCATAGAAATGATAAGGCTGACTCATGATGAGACCTCCCATCCTCTTGGTTAGGTCTTGTTTTATTATTTTTCTTAGGGTCCCTTTTGTTTCTTATCGAGAGGCATTTTATTTCCTTCTCGGGGATCCCTGGGCGAAGCATCTCCAGGTTTCATTTCTTATGGATTTTATCTTTTACCAGCTACTTTTACCTCCTGGGCCTTTAGCCCCTTCTTCCCACAAGACAAAGTGTAACCCTCAAAAGGTCATCCTAATGGCTGGACCAGGGGAATGGGATAGATGTGTGGGAGATAAGATGTAAAATGATAGAATGCTGGGAGCGGATGATGGCTCTGCAAATCCCCCCTGGTGGCTAACCCAAACCCATGAGTACCAGCTTGCTAGGTCACCCCATTAATCACCCCAACAATGGTCAAGTGGATTAGTGTAAGATCCAAGCAGTTATCATAAATGAAAGGAACCTAATGCATATATAAGAAGGTTATAGTGATCAAACATGACACATACCATGATACCTTGGACCACTTACCTCATGGAGCAAGAGTCTTCTCCGAAGCAAGTCCAAGCCGATGGTGATGGATGCTGCTGTTGACAAGAAAAGTTTGGCGAAGAAGAAGAAGGATAGGCCATCCATGGCCATGATCAGGTCAATCCTGCTCTCGGTACTTCATGTCTAGGACCTGTGCACCTCGAGACATGATCTCCTAGTTATCCCTAGATATCGGGGATAACAAGTTTCTCTTCCTAGTTACTTAATCATTTTTTTTCTGAAAAKGCCTTTTCGCGTGGCTTGGCATATTCACGTGTTTCCAAAAAGCACCACCCCTTTCTTTAAATTAACCCTCTATTGTTCTATTTCCCAKAACTATCACCCAGAGTTTCGTGATAAACAAATTGACAGGCGGACTTGCGCGCTGACTAGGTCAACATTGCACTTCTACTTTTCTGTGACCTCCAAACAACATTCAGAGCTTTGCAATATACAAATTGGCAGACGRGATTCAGGGATGGTGGGCTCAAGATTGCCTCTGTTTACGGATGGAAAAGTGATAAAACGAGCCATAACACATTTTCCCCACAGAAGCTATATTAAATGGMAAAGCATTTCATCTATAGTTCTGTGTCCTGCACACAACACCCACAGTTTCGCACTATACAAATTGACAGTAGGACTTGCGGGCTGGCTAGCTAATAAAATACCTCATAGTTCCGCGATATACAAATTGACAGACGAAGCATACAAGAAAGAACCAAGTAAACTCCCAGATCGTATTCTTGGACGTTGTTTTCTGTTCCCGCCAACTTCGCTATTTTGTTTCGTTTCTCTTTTCCCTGAACTTTATATTTTTCGTCGCTTATTCTTTTTTTTGGAAATGTATGGTTGCACACGTGGGATGTGTTTCAGGTTCACACTTGCACTCGTTCTCTTTTATCGTGATATCGACCGATCGCTTCCCCATTCCATACCCAGAAACTTCTCCGACCACGAATTCTCGGTAGGTGAGCTCTAGATTGGACTTTTATTGTTCCATGGCCTACGAATAGTACCGTCACTTCCATGATATACAAATTTGCAACCAGACTCAGATCATACCCTCTTTCGTATTACGGTCCACCTATCATGCCCTCTTCCGTGGTATACATTTTGCACTGAAAACTTCCGAGAAATACAATTTAACCATTGGGTCCTCGCATATTTTGTGGAACTATTGTCACCCCATTTTGAATCTCTTCTGTCCACTTTCCATACTTTTCCATCTCTTCGAATTTCTTTGGAGGATCGTCGGTTTGGTGGGTTGAAGAAATATTCAGTTCATACTCGTTGTTTCTTGTGCTCGCGCCTCTTTGCAATTATCAATTGTCAATTATATATAAGATCTTATTTCTAGGCATGCAATTATCAATTTCCCTATTCCATACTTATCCACTTTAACGAAATTCCACAAATATAAAAACCGGCCGCCGAACTGCCCCATCATCATCTCTTTCGTTTTACAGATTTTGCACTCAAAAATTCTGATACAGAAAATTTGACCGTGCAACAATCGCATGTCCTAAGTATCCCCGTAACCCTTTTTTGAATCCCGTCCGATCGCTTTTCAGAGTTTTCCATTATTTCCTTGCTCTCTTTCGTCTTCGTGACCTTCGAACTTGTCTATAATAAAAGAAAATATACATACATACATACATACATACATACATACATACATACATACATACATACATACATACATACATACATACATACATACATACATACATACATATATATATATATATATATATATATATATGCATATATTGTTTCTAAATATGGAATTACTGGCATTTAATTCTAACACGTCATCATGTAGGAACCGTATAGATTGTCATTGATGGGTGAACGGCTCGAGGAGATATCCTCTTAATTCACATTAAACCAAGATTTGTGGGGGGGTTATATTATCCCTTCTGAGCGTTGATTTAAAAATAATGAAATGTCGTTCGCATGTCGTGGCCTTCGCATGTTCACAAAACCTCCAATCCTTAATTTCTCTTCGTCGTACCCACCACCTTCGCATTTCTAAATATGCAATAAATAAGCTTTACTTCTAACAGTTCATCATTAATCAACGAAAGGCTCAAGGAGCTCTCCCATTGATAAGAATTTAACCAGCATTTAGCAGAGAGTTACATTATCAACTTTAATTGTTCATTTAAACCATCATCTGGAGCAAACCAACGTTCTCATAAACCCATGGGATCAGCTCGACAACAGTTTTGTGGAGATATAGTGAACATCCTCTGGCACAAGGACAAGACCTTCCATTGTTCCAGGGCATATTCTTATTACTCAACCTCTGTCATAGAGAACCAAGTAATTTGGACCTCCAAGATTGCTCATGCAAGTTGTTTCCCTGAGGTTTTTGACTGTAAGGACTTGGACTCTTGGTGCGCCGATAAATTTATTTCAGAAAAAAGAATTATTCCACTACGGGACCGCTCTTCTATTTCTTTGTCACCTCAGGTCTTCCACCAGATGCTAAGATTTTCGGAGCCAAAATTGACGTTCAGAGGAGAATATTGCAAACAGTTCCTAGCAAAGCATAATAATGGGTTGGACCTCTTGCCCCATTTTTTGGAAAACCCGCTTCGAGTTCTTGAAGATATTACAAGCTTCCAGATTAGTTCATTTAGAAACCCATTTCGCAAAATTGTGTGGATGTTTACAAGAATAACGGGACAAGAGTCCACAACAATTACTTCCCGAATGGCCATTTATATTTTGTATTTCACAGTCAACGGACAAGCCATTTTCTATTGGGGAAGGTTATTTTCTCATGAAATCTGTTCCCAATTGTCAAGCTTCAAAAGGGAAAATAAATTTTATATGTCATCCTATATAGTTTTTGCAATAGAGCATTCTTGTTGGTTTCCACAACTGTCTCTGTCCAAGAATGTCAACTACGAATTTCATGCAGTAACATTCTAGTACCAGGCCTTGTGGAAGCACAAGGCTTCCCACTGTTTTTATGAAGTTTTTAATGGATTTGTGTCTATTTTCAAAGTTTTGCTGTTAGGATAAGATGATCCCCGCATATCTGAACAAGCAACCAATTTTTTGGACAATAAGGGGATGCTTGAACATTTGGATAATTACATTGTCATAAGATTTTTTGGCTCCATGGAACAACTTGCTCTCCTTCCATGTCACATTATGGAAAAAAAAATTGTTGCATAAGTAGCACAGTAACATAGCTGCTGGTTCCATCTGTTGCAAACGAAGAAAAAAAAACAGTTCATTCCTCTTCCTTGGAAAGTAGGGGAGTTTGTGTTGAAAAAAGTCAACAAAATTGACGAATTCACAGCACATTCTAGCATCTCCAACATGAGATATGCTGAAATCATAAGAAGGTTCGACCCCTATAATTTTTTTCGACAACATTTACAAACACTTGGCCTTGACGATTGGTTTTTAAATAAACACCTGCCCAAAAACAGAGACAATGGCGACAACGGTCCTGCCTCTGATGTCGGCGACGTAATAACAGTGAAACACTACACTAAATTGTACACGCAACAGGCGAAAGGCACTGCTGAAAAGAGTTTTCAAATAGAAAATAACACTCCAAAAGTATGACATCTCGGAGCATCGCTCCAACGGTCCACCACAACAACAAAGAAACTTAGAGTTCTTCAATAGGAGGAGGAGGTAACGACCCTCGTCACTTTAAAATTGATAGTTCTCACAAGCTTCGAGTAGAGAAGAAGAGAAAAAAAAATGTGGGGCAGGCAGAAGAGCCGGAAATTTAGAGTGAGAAGATGTAACTTGACACTGATCTAGATAGCATGATCCTCTTCCTTGATCAGCCCGGAGACGCAATCCACAATAGCCGTCCAATGGGCATATCCGTTACCAAAAATTTTGACAAAGATGAATCCTTCGTGTTCCAGAGCGTTGTTTTTTATAGCGAGTCCAAAAAATTGATAATTGAGAAAAAAGATGTTAAAAATAAGTAAGGCAAATCTCGTTCAAAGGTTGACCTTGCCAACATGCGGCCGTCCCAAATCTGTCAACTTCACACCGCGAGCGGAGAAGCACTTCATGATTCCATTGGAGGCATCAAGACCGAGAATGCCATACTGAAGGACTGGGTCAAGGAATTGGAAGACACATTCATTCTTATGCCATTGCTTGTCGATCCTTTGGCACTAGTCATGCCTTCCAACCCTCGAGCCAACATAAAAGAATCCTCCACCCTGCTCACATCCTGTAAAGGATATGTGGAGAATAATATCAAAAATGGAATGGAATTGGTTACCGAGGCCATGGATGATTTTAGGGGCTAAATTTCACTCGTGGATTAATTTTCCATGGTTTTTCCAAAAATGAGATTTGTTATTTTAAAAATAATTCACTCAAATTCTATAGGATAAAATTATTTTTCCTTAAAAATTGTCAAAATTTTATAAAAACTATATAAAATCCTTAGAAATTTGAATATTTTTACAAAAATATAGCCAAACATTTATAGTTGGCATATGAAAGATTAGTAAGATTCGCCAAGGTTTCTACATTTTAAAATAAATTTTCATCCTTAAAATCATCCCT
>ML840829.1:43257-59097 GCA_009831015.1 Picea engelmannii | reverse complement strand
TCCAAGTTTCTGAATATGTGAATTTGTATCTGGTTTATAAAGTCCTTCCTAAAACAATATCTTGTATTTTATCTCAACGCAGTTATCGATTTTTAGTTTTGAAATTTTATATACTGTAAAATGTTATACTCATACTTGGTTTGACTTGGTTGAATATCTAGCCCTATGTTCATGGGTTTTGCATAGTACCTTACCTCATGCAAATATTCCATCTTGGCATGTTCGATGAGTAAATCAAACTCTAAGGTAAGTAACTATTATCTTTATTATTTAACTCTTCCAATATCGTTTTCGTTTTTGGGTAGTAACACCAACACATTTGTTAAAGTTTCCTTAAAATTTCAAAATGGAACAATCACATTCTTGCACGGTTTCTCATGCTTATTGGTTAACCTCGATTTCATGGTGTTTTCACACAGGCATTGCACGAAAATGAATTGTCTAACCACAATTTTGATAGTCGTCTTACATAGACCTATAAAAATGGAAAGAAAAAAATCCAGAGCCAATAAAGCATGCGCGAAAAGCTCCACGAAAACACTTCTTCAAACTTCGAGTGCACGAAAACAATTCTTCAATGCCCTGCAACAAAATAAGATGGTCAGTACAAACAATGCAAACCCACACAAACCTAAAAAGAAATAAAACAAGCAACCCAACAAAGAAATTTCTGGAGTGAATCCTCCAATCCATAAATTTTCAAGAAAAAAAAAATGCTTGACGGCATAAATCAGGAGATAAACTAAAAGAAATGGGGTTGAGTGTTGAGCGAGCATTACCTTCTGAGGGATTGAGGTCGTGGGTACCTGGGTAAGTTGGCATCAAAGGGCTTGTTTCCCTTCTCCTCCTCCTTTGGCAAATGGAAGGAAGGTAAGCCAAATTATCTTAAGAGGGCTTGAGATGCAGAAGAATGCAAGTCTGCATTAATGTTTTTTCCAATGATTTACAGGAAATAGAGTCGGTTGTGGGTTTGTGTTATTTGATCTCCTATTGCTTAATATTAATATTATTAGAATAACACAATGGCAGATTGAGTAATAATGAGAATATTAATATTACAAAATGTTTTGATACAAAATGTCTAATATTCCCTCAAATATTAGATTAAAAATTAATACTTTAATATTTTAATTCATAAATCACATTACTATTTTTATTATTTAATACTTTATTACATTAATTTAATATTTTTTACACATCAATTTATATATATATATATGTATATATATATATATCATTCATGTATTATTTAAATTATACATTTAATACAATACTTATATATAATTAATATATTATTTAAATTATACATTTAATTCATTTGAGATTTTCATATATTTGTTTTATTATTTTGTTAAAATAAATACGAGATTCTCATGTATTTAATTTATTATTTTGTTATGTATTATAGTATTTTATTTCTCAGTAATTCATTTATATTTTATAATTAATTATTAAATAATATTGAATTTATAATTAATAATTAATTTATTATTATAAAATAATTATCAACTGATATATTAATATTTTATAAGTTATTTCATATATTTATTACTTTAACACATTAAAGTAATAATTATTTTATACATGCCCCAGATGGGGTGACACGTCAATTAAAGGCCATAGGTGGACTTGCACCAGGCCATGGCATAAATGCCATTAACCGCCACCCACGAGCCAGTCTTTACCATGAAGGACGGCCATAGATGCAAGGGCGGAACGGAGAGACTTCTCCCTCGCGCGAGCATTTACGACCGCAGTGGTTCCGGGTTGGAAAAGGCTAAAGGTGGGAGGATGGCTTCGACTCTCGTTTATTCGGTTTTTACCTCGGCTCCGAGCTGTGTCTGGATTCTCTGGAGCAGCCCAATCTTATTTTCGTCTAGTTTATGCAGTGTCGTCCCAGGGCAGCTCTGCATTCTGCATTTTTCCCAGGGGTCTGGGGGTGGTCAAGCTTTTCTGGTGTCTCTCTATCCGACCGCCTCGAAACAGACCACGACTAATCCGCAATTGCCCTGCTCCTTTCTCATGGCAAGGAAGCGAGGAACACCCCGCCGTGGCGCAGCATGGGAGGCTCAAAAGGTGCAGAGGCACCGCAAGGATCAGCTGGAGCGGGCCTTAGCTCTAGCGACGTCCATTCTAAGACAGAGAGCCAAGGCAGAAAGAATGGAGCGACTTGCCACCATCGCTGAGCCGACTGCTGGCTGTAGTAGTGATTTCAGAGGAATGGCGCCGGGGGCCCTGCAGAATTCTGGTTCGAAGGAGGAGTTTCTCCCTTGCATTATCGTGGAGGACCCGTCCCTGGCACTATCTATGGAAGACCCGTCCTTACGCGAGAAGACTCCTGCGGAGACCCATCCGGAAGCCTGCAAGTTCAATCCGACAGTGTTAGATGACATCCCCGGCTGTATCGTGGAGGAAGTTCCCTGGCCGGGTGACGAAACTTGCAGCTGCCTTGGTGCTCAAGCGTTCGATGAAGGCTCGAAGGGTGCGACGGCTACGGAGGAGCAGATGGCGTTCAACGGGAGTTCTGAGGCGACGATGGAAGAGGGTGGCGACTTGCATGGCTCAATCATTAAGGACGAACACCTGGACCTCCTGTTTGACCTTCGTGGGCACCTGTCGGATCTGGAACATTGGGCCCTCCTCATGGGCCAACGCATGGATATGCTCTTTGACGCGCTATCCAACGCGCCTGTCAAACAGAGATGTCCCCTTTGTGCACAAGCCTTTGCCATCCTGGCAGGGACCACGCGGGAGAATTGCGGGGATGACAGGTCACTAGGCACTTAGATTTCTTATGCTATTTCAGTTTCTAGTTTTATATGTCTACTTGGTTTCTAGTTCTATATGTATTTAGACATTTGGCATCTGTCCTGGTTTCCTACGGGCAGGACAGATGCTACTCTGCTTTTAAGATTTTCATGCTACTGCTACTTGCCCGTTATATATGCTGGTTTCCGATAAATCGGCAACATTTTGGGTGGTTTCACATACACACTTTCTATACTCTGTAAGAGTTTTGGTTTTCTAATTTAGCAGGTTCTACTTTTTATTTAAAAAAAAAAAAAAATTTATTTTATACATTAATACATTTAATATTATTTCAAACTTTAACACATTAATGCATTTATTATTTTAGACATTAGTTTATATATCATTAATGTATTGTTTAAATTAAGTACATTGATAATCATCAATATAATTAATATTTTAGTTCATCAATGTGTACATAGCATAGAATATAGAAGGAATGTGTGTCATTCCTCTAATACTCTTCAAATGTTATATAGGTCATTTCATTCAACTTAGTGGCTTTATTACTTTTAAATTGTCACAATATTATTGAAATGCAATTTTTTAAATTCCTTCATACATGTAAATTATAGTTTATTTCTCTTTCCTCCTACTTTTGTACTTTCCTTATGTTGTTATGTCTCATATTATTTATAAATTTTTTATATGATAAACAAAACTTCATCACAAAATTGAATATTAAAGTTATCTCTTTTTATATTTAAATTGTCACAATATGATATAATATTAAAGTTGACCTTTTAATTTATGAAAGTTAAACATAATCTTTTATATTTTTATTAATTTATTTAATGTCAACATTAAATGGTAAATCTCTCAAATAATATTAAGTTACTAAAAACCAATTATTTACTTTTAAATTTCTAGTGTGTCACATTGTTTTATAGTAAATTTCTTCAAGTTTTATTATTGAACTCTCTCTTTATGCAATAACATTTTCATTCAATTCGACGATAAGGTTTCTTATGTAATTGACAAAATAACGTTAAATTTTCGTTTAATTCATCCTCCTTTTTTTTTGCTCGTAACATATGACAATGTTTTATAACATTTATCTTTCCCATAGGTTAAACTTCTTCATGATGCAACTTAACCCTCACTAAAAAACTTAAATTTATATAACTCAAAAGGAAAAACTCAAATTTATATAACCATTGATGTCATGCTCCAATGTTCCTAAGCCTAGCATCCTTCCACTAACATTGCAATCAGGAATGCCAAAACCTCAACATGTTACTAACTTTTTTCTTTGTGACATTCTCGTGAACATTGTCCAATGTTGTTTTGTGACAAACATTCCTTTCGTCAGTTTATGAAAAACAGATCCCTAAGTCATATTGTGACAAATATCCTCCCACAACCATCGCAATGTGATGAGCATGTCAAAACCGCACTATGTTACTAACTTTCAATTAATTACGCCGATCGACGTATATCAACCACTTTTATAAAGTGATTGTTACTAGTTTATGCTTTTGCAGACTTAAATGACGAGACATTCCAGGTGGAATTGCCTACCACTGTCAACAAAGAAAAATTCACCCCCACTCTACTCAAGAAAAACCTTGCCTCAAGACACCCATTTGTATCAGTGGTGGGGGATCGAATGCTACTCCCTTCGTTTAATGACCATCAATGCCTTTCGGTGTAAGGTGGTCATATTTATCGTTCCCTTAATGAAGCCAACCAACGTTCCACTTCTTCTATTCCTAGATGGGCCATTTCCGCATTGGTTGGAAAGGGAGTTCGATAGAAAGATGCTGGAAGGTGCAAACAGTAATGGAGTAGCCTTAATCCAAGGGAGAAGATGTCAGTATTGTATGTCCATTCCTTACTTTGAAAATCTCACACGAACCTCCATTATCGTCTATAAATCTACCTTCTGTGTGTTTGTTATGGCCGCTTCGGAAGGGAAACCATATGCTCTTTCATTCACATATTTGACGTCATTCAGTGTATGCTCGCCTTGTTAAAACTAGGGAAACCAAATAAATAGGTTGAAATATGTCGATTGGGAATTATTAATTTTCATTTTTCAAATATTAAGATAACCTTAAATCAATGTAACAAAATAATTTTATTATTAAATGAATATTTATTATATAATAAATTTATTAGATAAATTGTTGAAATAACAGTTGAAAATAATAATAGTGACTTTGTTTTGAAAATGATCAGCCTGAAATATGTCAATGTGGTGGTTGGGTGTAAATAAAAATGGAATATATTAATAATTTTTTCATTTAATTAATCATATATTTTATTATTGAATTGGTTTATATCTTAAGAGGGTAAATGATTACTTGTCATTCTTTATAATTTTGTTTGTGTGTTCGAAAATCATTAAGAGAAGCTTTCCAAGATCACCATAGTTTTGTTGAGCTAAAATTATGTTATAGCAAGATTTGCCTCACCATTGTTATCTTGCACAAAGGGACTTTTTCTATTTCCCTATGCAGACTTATCATCCCCTTTTGATGAATCCAGAGCTAAAAATATACATTTTTTCACATATACGCTCTGTATACGCTTGTTGATCCACTACAGCTCGTGAACATAGGGATTTGTGCTAGAAAATACAAAATGAGGTCGGGTTTCCATGTCACGATAGGAGTTCTCTGATCCTTGACCTTCCATATACTAGAAACGTTTCGACTCGACCCTTGAGTTGCATCTTGAAGGCTATAAGAGCACAATTTCGACCTATGGAAAAGGAGTAGAAAGCATTCAACTTTGAGAGAAAAGTTGCTCTCGAGAAATTACTTCATATTGAATCTACATCCCTCTGTCCCTCAAGTCTAAACACAGTGTTCATCCCCCAAGCTCTTTCCCTATTGTTGAGAGGACCTCAGTGACGATGCCCATCCAAACCTCTTCGAACCATTTTGGCATGAACCAACACCTTTCTGGGTTAGGGCAAGGGGTACACGAAGATCCTACCTGGCTTGCAATTTTTCAGAATCAATCTTTCCCCGGACCATGGAATCAAATGCCACCATCTATCGTCATCCTAGTCACTGTCAATCATACTGGTGCTCCATCGCCAACCTTTGCCAGTCATGTCAGAGATGGGTTGGCTTCTTCCACAAACTATGTCGACATCTTTCCCCCAACCTCTACCAATTATGTTGGGGGCACCGTTCTTTTTTCCCCAAATCATATCCATGTCACGTCTCCCGCTTCGATTCATCATACAGGAGACCACTCTTTTTCCCCTGCTAGTTACATTGAGAAGCATAGACGCCTCAGATGTAAACCTAAATTCATTTGCAGGACTTGCGAAGGAAGTCAGCTTACTCGATTGTGTCTGATTACTGCTGAGATACCAGAAGTGTGGGGCTCACCCAAGATCCCTTTAGATTCTGAGGCATCCGTGGTTTCTCCTCACACCACTTCTCCCTTGATCATCTCCGTGTTTCCACCGACACAATCTTCTCTCGACCTCACCCACTTTGTTAAAGTTGAAGCGTCTCTTGCCCCCGTTACTATGCATCCTCTTCAGCCTATAATTGAAGAGGTGGCCACACCAATGCAATATCTAGCTAACCCTACTCTCTCTGAAGAGAATGATGCACCTTTCAGTCATGTCATCAACACTCCAAATCCTCCCCCTTTTGAACAAGAGAGATTTATTCTTCCCCCGAATTCTCTCCCTCTACGTCCTGACAAGGTTCCCTTCAATTGAGATGACCTGATGGGACATCCCATCCCCCCACCTATGTCTTTTCCATTAAGAGACATTATTCGAACCATCACGGAGATAGTATCCTCCGTTAGCACCTTCTCCTCCTTGACTTGGAAAGCCTCGGGTTTTCCCAATCTTTTGTCAGTTATCCGTGAGATACCGACTTTCCACAGAAGACTGAGATAAGAGCCTTGGCATCCCCCTTTACACGTTGATTAAAACAGAAAAATGAGTCTCGGTTAAGCTCTTTTCCAACTCGTCTAAAAAATGAAAAGATCGTCGAGTGATTTGTCCCTTTCATGCTCATTAAAGTTGGATTTTAAAGGTCAAGAGTCTTATTTAAGATCTTTTCTGACTTGCTACCAAAAATTGAAAATATTGTCGAGTGAACTTGCCGTTTTCACACTTGTAAATTGGATTTGAAAAGACGTCTATTTGGCACAAGTTTACCCCTTTTTCACACCAGGTAGACTAAAATATATAAAAAAGGAAATTTTTTGGCGTTAAGTTGTGATTGCATCTCATGCCCTCACTTGCAGTATTGAGCCTTCAGCCAGTTCTCGCTTTGGGTTATAAATCATTTCCAAAGAAGTTTGCATCCTCAACCAAGCAGAGACTTGTTTATATCCTTCACAATTGGACACCCTATACCCTGGAGGTAACATCACCCCGAGTGTCCATCTCCGAAATGCATTCCCTTGCATTAAGCATAAATACGTTCCACTGCTGGAACTAGTTTTTCTTACTTGCGACACTCGTTCCCTCCTCTGTATCATAGCATTCATTTGTTATGAAAAAAAAAAAAAAGACGGGTGGGAAGAGAGTACTATATTGTAATTGGCAATAGTCACGTCGCCTTTTAACATAGCACAAAGTTATTGAGTCCTTGTGTCATCATAATTTTGGGTTTAGCATGGTCTTAGGAAGGTAATCTCGCTACAAAATTTTCTCTACCGACTGGTTACTCTTCCAGTCCCTATAGAGAACATTATGGATGCCTCCTCCATTTAATTGTCACATCATTGAGTCTGTGTTGTTGGAGTCCACCATATGTCTCATGCTCTTGTTCAAAGGAAGTCTATCAACCTGTGTCAGCCACTCAGAAATCTTGACTTCGCATGTCGACCATACCCTCAATTTTTTCTCAGAATCAGATGATACTTTAGTCTTATCATGCACCCTGGCTCTACTTTCATCACTGGTAAGTCACCTTGAATCCAACAATCAACAGTTCATCATTGGTCATTGACTGGGTGGTTTCCCTTGTGTTTGACGGCAAGACATCTATTCACACTTTGGGATTCGTGCAGTGTCTTGGATGCCATTAGCCTTATCGGTGGTTTCCTCTCCTTTGTCATCAATTTTTCATCATTGGCTGTTATTCAGAGAGTCTTTTTCGTGTACCTCTTGCATTTGGCACACACAGAAGACGCACAAGGTCATTGGTTTGTGAACATGTTCTTCGTCCGATCTCCACCAAATCATGAAGCTCTTGCTTTGTTCCTCATGCTGACTGATGAAATATGCCTCAATGCTCTCCTTTTAGCAAGTCTCTTTCCATCGACTTCAGCTCATTTATTCTGGATATGGGACCTAGGGTTTTATGAGTACCTTGAGGTTTGCAATCATTAGTGGCAGGCTCTGATCCGGATTATTTTTGGCACGAAATGAGAGCGAAGATATAACACATAAATATTCAAAGATATTGCAAGAGAGACAAAAATATAACATAGATATAGCGGGAATATAACAAGAGTCACATATATACAGTAATACACGATTTCTATTAATGAAATAAATGTATAGGGATTGTAAAAGTACAGAGTGAAAGACTAGCTAGAATGGTGGTAGCTTATCTCTGAGAAGAGATGTGATGGATACTCACATTCGTAAGAAAGATGATTACAATGAGGCTCTGAAGCCCTTTTTACAATAAGAAGGAATGAAAAAAACCCTAGACATCCAAAAACCTAACCCTAGGAGACGAAGCGCCAAAAGTCATGTGGGCCCCGTTTGGGTAAGTGAGTACATCAACTTCCCGGGGTCGTAACTTTTGCATACGATCTTCGTTTTAGGCGTGTGATATCTCGTTGGAAAGGTAACATTGAGGAGATTGATTTTGGGGGATCAATCATGCCTTTAGATATGATTGATAACCTTGATATCGAAAAGCCTTCATTTGGACCCTTAAAATGGCCCTGGAAGTTAAAACCTACTAAAAATAGTAAATTGTCAAAATTGCCAGAAACATGTTTTGGGCCAGTTGGAGAAGGTGTGTGGCCACTATTATCCACCTAGATCAATCCTCCCTCCTTAGGAAGAAATGGTATTCATTGCGTTGAGTTCCCATGGGAGAGAGGAAAGCGATTGCTGAATCTGAATCTTGGTGATTTGCTTGCCTTGCTGGAGAAGTGGTGTTGCTTAGCTTCTTGAAGGTTATAACGAACCGTTGGCTGGAAGGTTCGGACCTTTTTAACCAGTCTGGCTATTTTATATGACTGTGTGTAGAAGGAATCTTTGTGCTTTGTTCCAACCTTGTCGACCTGTTTTTGTTGGATAGAAGGTACTTGGGCCGAAGCTATGGTGGTTGCAGTATCATTTTGTTCACCTTTTGAACAGATTGTGAAGAAGATGATTTTTGTAGTATGAGATACTAATTTGCGGCAGTGTTTAGGTGGGGCAGTAGTTGGAACTACCTCTGGTATTCTGTAGAGATGACCCCCCAAAGTAACAATGACACTACGAGGTCGAGACTCATAAACAACATGGCGTCTCCACATATAGGGTTGGCCCAAGAGAACATCACATACATCTAATGGGGCAACATCACATAATACCTCATCCTTGAAGAGATAGATGCCGTATGACAATCAACACTATTGGTTGACACGAAGATCTCGTCCTTGGCGAAGCCACCCAATGTTGTATGGTTGCAAGTGTGGTGTTGTCGATAATCCCAATTGTTTGACGACCTCTGCTGAGATGAGGTTCTTCTGGCTTCCACTATCAACAATAAAATGCAGTAGGGTCCCCTTCACCCACATCTGTGAATGAAAAATGTACTCCCCCTCTTTTGGATCTATTCGTTCTTCTGGTTGAATTGTTGTGATCGTGACAATAGCAGTGGGGTCTGCATCGATGATCTGTCTTTTACCAGTATTTTCATAATCATATTCTGAATCAGGGTTCAACTCCTTGTCTTTGATCTCGGCCACCAATGACTCTTTTGAGCGACATTCATCGGTGTTGTGCCAGGGGATTTTGTGGAAATCGCACCATTTTCTGGTGTCCTTCTTTATCTTCCCGTGACCCTTCTTTTCCTGTTCCTTGGATTGGTTTTCGAGAGACTGTTTTTTAGGGTCGTCTTTATCATGCTTTGCTTGTTGCAGATTTGCAGACCCGAACTCCCATTTGTTCTGGTGCTTAAATTTCTTCTCGATTTTAACAGCATATCGATAGGCAGCACCGAGAGATGACATGTCTAGAAAATCCATTTCAGTTTGGATGTATCTGTGTAGAGCCCCATGGTATTTTAGAACCAAATGTCGTTTAGAGTATTTGATACCCAGCTTGGTGCGCAAGTTATGGAAGGTATTGGTAAACTCTGGAACTTCTTAGCCCCTCTCTTGCCATAGTAAGATCCATCTCATGTATTGATCCTCATAGTGGCCAACAGGGTAATACTATTCCTTTACCGCATCCACACAAAAATCCCATGTGGGCTCGACCCCATATATTCCAGACTCCTCTGTGGAACTTTTCTCCCAGTAAGTTTCCCACCAATGTTTGACATGGGGGAGAGCCTTAAGGAGTGCGAAGGTGATCTTTTCCTTGTCGGAAAAATTATGAACACAGAAATAACCTTCTAGCAGATTTAACCATTTATCTAGGGCATTTGCATCTATTTGACCTTCAAATATGGGAATATCAAAATTAACCTGTACCTTGAAAGGAAAGGTGCCTCCAAAAGTGGTCGCTTGATGAATATGCACCTAATGCTATCGGGAGGCGATGAAGGATGTGGGAAAAATTCTCCATCATTTTGTCCCTCTATCACGTGAGAGCTTGCTCAAGCAACAGACTGATACGATCGTCTGCTCCATCATTTTTATTTTCTTCCGCCATTGAGGGTTTCTTGGGTGTCCGAGAGTGATTGTCCTCAAGAGAGACAACCTCGAGACCCAACTTTCTATACTCAGACCTCATCGGGGACATGCACTGAAAACAATCAAGAGCAACCTGCTCTGATACCACTGATCTAGATTATTTTCGGCACAAAATGAGAGCAAAGATATAACACAGAAATATTCAGAGATATTGCAAGAGAGATAGCAATATAACAGAGATATAGTGGAAATATAACAAGAATCACAGATATACATAAATACACGATTTATATTAATGAAATAAATGTACAGAGACTGTAAAAGTACATAATGAAAGACTCGCTAGAATGGTGGTAGCTTATCTTTGAGAAGAGATGTGATGGCTACTCGCATTCGCAATAAAGATGATTGCAATGAGGCTTTGAAGACCTTTTTACAATAAGCAAGAATTCCAAAAACCTAACCCTAGGAGACGAAGTGCCAAAAGTCATGTGGGTCCCGTTTGGGTAAGTGGGTACATCAACTTCCCGGGGTCGTAACTTTTGCATACGATCTCTGTTTTAGGAATTTGATAGCTTGTTGGAAAGGTATCGTTGAGGAGATTCATTTTGGGGGATAAATTATTCCTTCGATTATAATTGAGAACCTTTATATCGAAAAACCTTCATTTGGACTCTCAAAATGGCCCCGGAAGTTAAAACCTGCTAAAAATAGTAAATTGTCAAAATTGCCAGAAACATGTTTTGGGCCAGTTGGAGAAGGTGGGTGGCCACCGCTATCCACCTGGATCAAGATCTCTCACCATTGACAGATGAAAACACATCAATGTCTCATGATCAATGTATTTCTCAAGCGTTCGACACCAACTCCTTTATTCACACTTGTAGAAATGTACTCAGTGCCTTGATACCTACTTTCATTATTGGTAGGTTGTCTCATGTTTGTTAATGGTATACCTCAATGACCGGTAATCAAACGATGTCTCATCCTATTCGACCTCAACTCATTTATTCACATGATGTCGACTTGCACCCTTGGCGGATAGTGTAGAAGACTTGAAGACATCACTATGTTGTCGTAGCTTTCCTGAGTTGTTGCTTCCCCTTCATTGGACCAGTACCTATTTTACTTCAATGATCATGGGAGGTCAGATTGTACTCCGTGGTATATAGATATCTTGAGATTGATTTTGAGACTGGTTTCACTGGGCCTTGTTCGTGACTATGAAAACTTTTGGTGTGTAACCGCATTTGTATTTGTCTATTCATGGCCATGAACACTTGTTTGGTATATTTTCCACATGCATATGCATTGTATTCTTGGCATCCATGTATGCAAAGTCAATACATAATGTAATGAGTAATTGGGTTCTTCCAACTGGTTCTCTACCACTCCACTTCTGGGTTATTTATAATGTATTTCGGCCATCACTGATACTCCTCTGATCTGACACATTAGGGGGCATCTGTTATAGCAAGATTTGCCTCACCATTTCTATCTTGCACAGTGGGCCTTTATCCATTTCCCTGTGCAGACTTATCATCCCCTTTTGATGAATCCAGAGCTAAAAATATACATTTTTCCACATATACACTCCCTATCTGCTATGTAAGATGTGTATATGATTTTTGATCCACTACAGCCAGCGTACATCGGGATTTGTGCCAGAAAATACAAAATTAGGTCGGGTTTCCATGTCACGACAGGAGATCTCTGATCGTTGACCTTCCATATACTGGAAAAGTTCTGACTCAACCCTTCATTTTCATCCTGAAGGCTATAAGAGCACAATTTTGACCTATGGAAAATGAGGAGAAAGAATTCAACTTTGAGAGCACATTTACTCTAGAGAAATTACTTCATATTGGATCTACATCCCTCTGTCCGTCAAGTCTGAACACAGTGTTCAACCCCCAAGCTCTTTCCCTATTGTTGAGAGGACCTCATTGCGGATTTCCTATGAGCTTGCCTTTGGTGGAGTGTTGAAGTGGTGGAGACCCATTTGGAAGGAACTTGGTTTCTTGGTTTCGAACCGTGCCGACACGGAAGTCTGTATCGTTGTCACTTCTGCTGATCAATTATTAATAGAAATACTCCTTTCTCGTCCTATTCATATCTTGCAAATATATGATTAGTATTCATGGGCCTGTTTGTAATATTTATTAATAGATTATGATATCTAAGTTGCTAACCCCTTTTATATTATCACTATATACTTTCTCTTCTTGTTTGTTGAGAACTTCTTGCAGGTATAAAGATTTGGGTCAAAGTGCTCAACGGTGGAACATCATCAAACGTTGGATCGAGGTAGGCATGTTTCTTATATTGCACATTAGTTTATATAGCATATGTTGGAATTGAGTTGATTTCTGCAGTCATACCTGTCTGTTGTGGTTTACCCTTGGCCATAGAGAGTTTTTCCCTTGTAACATTAAGAGGTTAGGATGGTTGGTAGTGTGACAAATATTTTGAAAATTAAAGGGAATTATAGGAATCGACCAACTCCTAGTTTTACTATGGAGCTAGTGAGAATTTGTTCTTATCTTAACAATGCTTATTTTTTTTAATAGTATCTTTATTCTTCAAAATGGTGTCTTCTATGATTTCCCAATAGTTTAGCCAATACCAGGCATCTTTATGCCATCCTCTCTTGTGGTGGTTAAGAAATTTTAGGAAGCCTCTTGTCTTTCATGTTGTTTAACTTGTTCTTATACATTAGGTATCTAGTCATAGTTCTCCTCTCAAATCTGAGAGAGACTTGTTTCTAGGAGGAGGATAGGATAGGGCATATTTCCTTTAATTTTGAGATTATAGTTTATAAAATTCTTTTGTATTTTCTCTATCTTTTTCTAGGATTCATGAGAGATACTACAACCCTATAATTCACATCAATAAAGAATAACAGGTGTAACTAGAGTCTCAAAGAGAAGTTTCTTCTTGTCATAGATCCAAAGATCGACTTATTTACGATTGTTTTCAATCACATAATAAGATTTCCATCCCCCAACAATCCTTTTCTCTATGCTATAATTCCAGTTGAGTTTGTGGTGAATATCAATTCCAAGATTTTTGTTTCATACCCATATTGGACAAAAAATCCTTGAGGATTCTCAATTGGTCTTCAAGATGATGGGGACTCATTACCATAAGAACAATATCATCAGCGTAAAGAAGAAGGTTGATGACTATACAAGTGGAAGTAGGGTCAACACAACCTGCGGTTTCCAAGCAATCTTCTAACTTCTCAATGTATATGCCAAAAAGGGTATGGGGCAAGGGACAACCTTGTTTCACTCCAATATTGCATTTAATCTCTTTCGACGATCCCTTAGTGTTTTTAAACTTAGCAATAATGTTCTCATACATCCTTATTCTAGCAACCCTCAACTCGAGAGACACTTTTATCTCTTCCAACCTATTCCAAAGGTTTTTCTTAGGAACCATGTCAAAATCTTTTCTGAAGTCAACAAGACAACAAGAAAGATTGTTTTTAGTATTGCATAACTCCTCTGCAATGATCATAAAGGTAACAAGATGGTCCACACTTGAATGATATCTTTTAAACCCGACTTGGCCTTTAGCTCTTTTACCATGACTTTCTAGCCAAAGGCTAAATTGAAGAACTTGTGTATGTGAGGGATAAGGATAGACCCTCCGATTTTAAAATTTCCGGCTTGGTAGCCTTCAATGTCCTTAACTTTCCCATTTGCAAGTAGCTTAACCTCGAAATCTATGTCATATAAAGAAAAAACTTGATCTCTCTAGGGACAATAGGAATGGTGTCCATGGCATTAGGGAACTAGTAAAGACTTTTAAGGTAGGAATTTCAGTCCCATAAATGAATCATATTATTTTCTTTAGTATGGTGGTTTAAAATTTAACACGAAAACTTTTTAAGATCCAACTTAGATAGTTGTGAAAAATGTTACCATTTATTGTTTGTTAAGTTTTGAAGAATATTAATTATATTTTATAGTCTATTTTGAAATACATTTAATTTATTATTTATGTTTTGAAGAGTATTAATTATCTTTTATAATCTATTTTTATGAAATTAATATTATATACCTTAATTTATAATTATATTTTTTATTATTATTTATAAGATATATGTTTTTTTTTAATTTTATATACAAATTATATTATTATAATATAAATTATCTCTTGTAAACTATTTCGTAGGATTATATATCTTAATCTATAATCATATTTTTATTATTATTTATAATAAATAGTTTTTTTAAAATTCTATTATTATTTTAATGATGAAAAGATTATTCTTTATTATAATATATTTTATTTTATTTTTTAAACTTGAAAACTAAGATTATATTAACATTTATAATCCTATATATTATTTAATTTTTAAAATTGAAAATATTTAATCTATAATCATATGTTTATTATTATTTATATATATTTTTAATTCTATTATTATTTTAAAAGTATGATGAAAAGATTATTCTTTATAAAAATATATTTTATTTATTTATTAAACTTGAAAACGAATATTATATTAACATTCATAATCCTATATATTATTTAATTTTTAAAACTGGAAGAAAGAGACCATAATATTATTTATAATCATATTTTTTTAAAGTTCAATTATTCTTAAACTTTGAAGCAGCTCACTTATTCTTGAACTTTGAAGCCTGAATCATAACCGGATGGAAAACGTGGCCACAGTAACCCGGCCATGTAGGTAAATGCTAAAGTCATCTGATAACAGTAAAATTCTTTGGTACTCTGACTGGTTGGCTAGGAGTGGTCATCTTTTACATCCGTTTTTGGCTTCCTTCTTGTAATGTTCCTCGAGGACGTAACCCCCGGTCCCACTGTAATCTCCTCCTCGATCTTGTGCCTGGGATGGCACAGCATAACAAATTACCGTAATTCAAATTTTACACAACAATTAAGACCCTTTTATCATTTAAAAACAATTATCACTGAATTTATTTCTAAATACCCTCTTATCATTTAAAAAAAACCATTGAATTTATTTTTATTTCTAAATACCTTTTTATCATTTTCTAAATACCCTCTTATCATTTAAAAAAACCATTAAATTTATTTAAAAACCAAACAGGTTGCAGAGTAACAAGTCTTTGCCGATTTATTCCATTGAATTTATTTAGAAACCAAGCAGGTTGCAGAGCAACAAGTATCTGCCTAGAAGGTTTTGATTCATGTGGATCTATTATGTATAGGCAACTAACTATCGCACCTGACAACAAA
>ML840829.1:7923-33852 GCA_009831015.1 Picea engelmannii | reverse complement strand
CGTTTAGATGACCAACCCGACCGATCTCTTCTCCATTTGATATTGTAAGAAACGAATATAAACTAGCCCAAGTCCAATTGCGCTATTACAACAATATGAGGCCCTTGAATTGAAATAGTCCACAAATCCACTTGTCAATTTGTATATCGTGGAACTCTGGGTGATATTTGTAGGGCACAGAACAACAAAGGCCCAATTTTGAGCCCGCCAGCCCAAGAACACATGATCCAGCTCGAGAATTCGCAATCCAAAAAGTTACCAAGTATGGAATGAAGGATGCGTACATACTCTATACAATCTCATGCCCATACTTTATAAAAGTACATACTTGGTATGTATAACTCGTTTCTTGCAAAATTTTGTAGGTGCGAAACTTGACGTATACACGTGTTTAGATTTCCACCCATTTTTATATCAACAACCCGACTGACCTCTTGCTCGTTTCATATTATACAAAATTTTTGGAACGCAAGTTTCCGAATATGCGGGCTTTTCTTTGAAATAAGATATTTCACATCCTTTTATAATTTTATGTAATTAAATTATACAATATCAATATTTAATATTAATACTTTAGTTTTGAAAATAATGTTTTTTGGTAGTGTTACATAGTTCATAGGGATTAGCATCAGTAGACAATCGCAAGGTTGGGCCTGCCAGCCCTGGAGTCGATCTGCGAATTTGTATATGGTGGAAGTCCTGTTGTTGTTTGAATGACACAGAACAATAGAAATGCAATGTTGATCGAGCCAACCGACAAGTCCGCCTATCAATTTGTATATTGCGGAACTCTTGGGTGCTATTTGTAGCTAACAAAACAATAGAGGCCCAGTTTTGAGCCGGCCAGTCAAAGTACTTGCAATCCAAATATTGGCTGAAGTATGGAATGCGGGAATAGTACCTGCTGTATAAAATATCATATTCATTCTTTCTAAAAATAGATTTTATGTATTGCTCCTTTTTTTGGGAAAATATCTTGKTAAGGAAGTTGGTGGATTCATGTATTTAGATTTCACTTAATTTTATATCACCAACCTGACCTACCGACCGCTTCCTTGTTTCATATTGTACAAACCTCCTTGTCTAATTAAATTGTACAATATCAATATTAAATATTAATAATTTAGTATCCAAAAGAATTTATTTTCGATAATGTCCAATAGTTAATAGGGATTAGCATCCGTAGACAATCGCATGCTCGAGGCCGCCAGCCCTAAAGTTCGTCTGTCAATTTGTGTATCGTGGAACTCCAAGTATTGTTTGTATGAAACAAAAAAAAAGGAGTGCAATTTAGAGCGACCTATCCCATAGGTCCGCTTGCCGATTTGTATATCGCAGAATTATGAATGCTATTTGCAGGCCATGGAACAATGGATGCCCAATTTAGAGCCCACCAGTCCGAGAACCCACGATCCAAAATGTGGCTAAGTATGGAATGTGGAATCCGTACATGCTCTATAACATCTCATGTTCATACTTTATAGTACATATTTAGTGTGTATTACTCATTTTTTCCGAAAATTTCTAGTTTATCTTTTCTCTCTACTTTTCCTTTTTGAAACGCGGGTTCCTTCATAGGTGGGTTTAACATTGCGTTTCCATTGTTCTGCCACATGAAACTAGCACCCGAACTTCCGCGATTTACAAATTTGCAAACAAACCCCCCTTCATATCACATGATTTCACTTTATGTTTACTTGGTCCTTTTTCCAAATGTCTCACGCTTTTATATACAAAACCCTAGGTTCAGCGATATACAAATTTCCCTCTCACCATTACGCTTTCGCTGTTCCCCTACGCACAAACAACAGCCGAAATTACGTGACAGACAAATTGACGGTCGATATCTGTCACTCAGATGCAATATGATCGTCGGCCCTTCACGTCTTCTGAGTGTATCTTCTGCCCTTATTCTTTTGTAACCCGCCCGACCGCTTTCCATACTTAGGTATTTATTGGAATCAGTTTCATGGGTTGGTCGGTTCCTCGCCACAATTTTCCATCATCGTTTCCTTCGTACTTGTTTCCATATATGCAATAATTAAGATTTAATGCTAGTAGTTCATCCTACAGGAACCGTTAATATTGTCATTAATGTTTGGAAATCCAGAGAAGATTTGTCATTACTACGAATTAAACTAATATTTGCGCACAAGTATGTTATCCTTTACAAGTATTCATTTCAAACACGATGCAATCTATTTTTTGTGCGCCGGTGGATTGGCACTTTTAAGAAATTTATAATTCTTAATCTCTCTTCATCGTCACCGCCACCTTCATACTTTTTTCTAATTATGCAATTAGTGAGCTGTGATGGTGACAAATCATTTCGCACGAACCCTAGAGATTGTCATTCATCAACAAAAGGTTGGAGGATATATTCCATTGATACACATTAAACCATAATTTGCAGAGGGTTATATTATCCCTCCTCGATTTTCATTTCAAACACCGTCTCGAGAAAACGAAAATTCTTGTTAAGTTGTGGTGACAGTTCTGTCTAGATACAATAAACACATCGGGGCATAATGACCAGAGGTTCCACTATTCCAGAGCATATTCTGACTACTCATCTCCCTCCGCCCAGGAGAAAAAAAGGAGATGGTCCCTTGGTACACCGAGAGATATATTTCAAGCCAAAAAATTCCAAGGAAACCCTACCTGCTCAGAGAACCTACCCAGTTGCATTCATGTCTGGCGCAGAGGTTGTGTAACACACCCACTACGGAATTCAAAAATTTTTGGCCTTTTCCTTCTTTTATCTGATGAACAGAGTTCCCTGAATCCCTATGGGGCCTAGTACAGACCCTACCATCCCTTATCCATACCCATATGATCGGCGGCTATGAGCACAAGCCTTACCAAAGAGGTGCTCATCGGCTTTTGCGATTCGGGAAATCGCCATGCATGTATTTCCTTTTCTCTCTTTTCTTTCAAAGGGCCGAAACCCGAACCGGATCTAACTACTTAACAAGATTAACAGCAACCCCGGGTTAAGTCCAGGCACTCTACCCTTCGGGATTTTGCATATCGAAAATTCGGTGGATGCGATGATAGGAGGTCTCACATCTAGGTTCCCTGAGAGCCGAAACTCTGAAATACTAACTCTAAACATGCTTCCCTGCTTCGGGGTATCCTCGATCGGGACTTCGGGATATGCGACGACAAGAGGTCTCATATTTAGGTTTCCCGGGAGCTGAAACTCCGAAACCAGTATTCATTTCTAAGTTCATTTCGGGGTTTCGCATATCGGGATTTCGGGATATGCGCAGATAGGAGGTCTCGCACTTAGGTTTCCCTGGAGCCAAAACTCTAAAACCAACATTCATTTCTAAGTTTATTTCGGGGTTTTACATATCAGGATTTCGGGATATGCCTAGATGGGAGGTCTCGCACTTAGGTTTCCCAAGAGCCAAAACTCTAAAACATTAACATTACGCACACTGCGCCACACTAGGATCTCCCTACCCATCGGGACTTCGCATCTATTGATTTCAAGGGAAAAACTGACCCCTATGAAATCTCGGGTACCGAAATATCGAAACACCAATTGCCATTCTTGCTCATCCCTTTCGGGATTTCTCCTTTCGAGATTTCATGTTACATGATAACAAGGAGTTTCTCTCATAGGTTTCCCGAGAGCCAAAACTTCGGGTCATCAAAACTCTTCCATGTTAGTCCAAATCGGGGTTTTACTAACCAAGATGTCAGGACTAGCACGTACCAAGTAAATTACCCTTGGGTGTTCCAGGAACAGAAACGTCGAAACACCGACCCAAGTCATACTAGGCCATATCGAGATTTCACAAGTCAAGACTTCGCGATACAAGCGGGCAAAGATTCACATTCCTTGACTACCTGAGTGTTGAAAGACGATACACCCATTCGTCATACACTCGACCAAAATTTGGGGTTTCGCGGATCAGAGATTCACGATGTGCGTAGACAGGAAGTCTTGCACCTAGATCTTCCGGAAACCGAAACTCTGAAATACCAACTCTTAAACCTGAGCACTTGTTTTGGGATTTCACAAGTCGGGGTTTCGAGACTTGCGAGTACAAGGGAATACTCCCTTGGGTATTTTGGGTACTGAAATACCTATCGTATCGAGGCATATCCACATGTTATTATTTTGGGTTTTCGTGAATTGGGGTTTCGGGTCTTGCGAGTATAGGAGAACTTGCACTTAGGTACCCCGGGTGTCGAAACACCAAAAACTCATAATCTACCCACACGTTAGCATTTCAAGATTTCACAAGTCAGGGTTTTAGGAGTCCTGAGGACAAGGGTTCTTACCCTCTGGTCTCGTGAGTAACGAAATGCCGAAACGCTTATCGGCCGCCACGTGTACCCTACAACTGGACAGTCCATGCACTCCTGTCGGTCTTGGGATCGATGGTCCCGGTCTCTTCATTACTTGCGAAGGTTAAAATAGGGTTGAGGCATTAACGCCTGTGTTCCTTCATCCAATTTAACAGTCGTAACGGACCTTAGATCCTCCCAAGGGATCTCATTCAAGCATTTTGCAAAAGAAGGGTATCCTGGGTATCGAACCACCGAAAGGTCCTAATTTATCCATGCACTATCATTTCAGGATTTCATGGGTTGGAATTTCGGGACTTGCGAGTACAAGAGGACTCACACCTAGATACCCTGGATGTCGAAACTCCAAAACTCTTTAACTTATCCCCATGCTAACATTTTGGGATTTTGCAAGTTGGGACTTCGGGACTTGTGAGTGCGAGGGAACTCGCCCTTGGGTATTCCGGGTACCAAAATGCCAAAATGTTGAAGTCTACGAAGACCATTCTCCCTCATGCAAGATTTTAAGACTTAAAATATAACATCCTCCTTCGGGTATTCAAGCAGTTTTCACTAGGTTTGAAGACCAGACCAAAAGGTCTTCTGGAAGGTAAGGTAACGTTCCCAAAAGGGTGCCCTTGTGGGGAAATCTATACAGGGCATCATGTAAGACAAATAAGGGAACAAACCTTCCTAAGAACAGACCTGAAATCTGAGTTAGTTCAATATATATCTATCTATATCTGCATAAGATGAATGTGGTCGTTCCAGTATAAGCATACAATCACCTTTTTTTATCAAAACACCACACATACATTCTTATACTAAAACCAAATACAATTTCACAGACCATGAGATATAAATTTCAATATATGAGATATAACACTTATTAGAAAAACACCAGGTATGATGAAACTGCTGAGAGGGGTGCTCGTTTCCACCCAACCGTAGGCTCAGTGATTCCGAATGGATTTACCACTAGCCACCCCCGAGCGGAGACCACGATGCTCAAAACTCTCTGTCTCTGTTCTTTAGCGATCGAGAACGAAGGTTACTCTCCTCCTTCTCTATTATCGCTCACTCTGTATATTTCCCAGAGTTCTTCCAATTTTTCCCTTCTTCTTCCCTTGCGTCTGTCCCATTCTTTCACGTTTGTCCACTTCGCACTTCTTCCCCATGCATTTCTCTATTGCGAGGTTGCGTGTGGTGTGGCTTTCCTCGCGGTGGTTAGGCCCGGGTTTTCTATGGATGGGCGGTTCACCCCCCCATAACTCATTAATTCATGAGGATCCCCCTTCACCTACCAACCTGAAGAGTCATTCAATTCGGGACCAATGAGCCGCTCTTGGTTCTCCGGGCCAGTGAAGACCAAATACGGTATTGGTTTTCGGTGGAAGTTAACGCCACCATTCCAGGTGCCTTCCACCACCTTTCTTTTGCCATCGTGGTCTCTTTTTCAGCACATCCCCCTCTCAGTAGTCCTACAATATATATATTCACAATATCATTTACATTCATCGACCTTTTTCACAAGGTCCATTCACATCACACATTCACATTTTTTAGTTTGCCGCAGTTCTTGGCCAGCATAATTATTTTTACAGACTGGGGGAAATAGGGTGTTACAATTCCCTCCCCCTTAAAGGAAACATCGTCCTCGGTGTTCTATCTATCAACATGACATGCATGTACAGAGGTAAACAAAATCGGATATGCCTGTTTCATGGCATCCTCCATTTCCCATGTAGCCTCATCTGGGACACAATGTCTCCACTACACCTTGACCTGTGAAATGGTTCGGTTCGTGAGCGGGGTTTCCTTTCTATCCAGTATGCACTGAAGTTCTAGTAGTAATTCTCCCTCTAGTTCCACCTAGATCACAGACCAGTCAATTATATGATTACCATCATGTACATATTTCTTTAATAACGAAACATGGAAAACATTATGTGCTTTTATTGTGGGAGGAAGTGCTAGCCTATAGGATATAGGTCCCACTCTATCTAGAAACTCAAAGGGCCCACAATACCGAGGTGCCAACTTGGCACAAGCTCCCATTTTCAAGGAACTCTTCCTGGGCCTAACTCTGAGATAGACATGATCTCCTGTCTTGAACTCTCTTGAAGTTCTCTTTTGGTCCACATAACTTTTTTGTCGGTTCTGAGTGACCTTCAAGCTTTGTTTTATCTGAATCACTTGTTGTTCCATTTCTTTCAACATTTCGGGTCCAAAAGAAATTATGTTTACAGGATTAGTCCAACCGATAGGAGTGTTGCACAACCTACCATAGAGGACTTCGAACAGACTCATCTTTAGGGATTCTTGGTAGCCGTTGTTGTAGGAAAATTCCACCAGTGGCAGGTAGTCTTCCCACTTCTTGGGTTTATGCATTACATGCATCCTTAACATGTCTTCTAGTATTTGGTTCACTCTTTCTGTCTGTCCATCGATTTGAGGGTGATAGGCAATGCTAAACAACAACTTGGTCTCTAAAACAACCATCAGTGATTTCCAAAAGTTGGAAGTAAAATTCGTGTATCTGTCAGACATGATCTCTTTCGGCATACCATGCAGTCCGAATATCTCCTTCATGAATACCTGGGCAATGTCTATTTCCTTACAAGTCGGTTTGACGGGGATGAAATGAGAAGACTTGCTCAATTTATCCACCACCACCATAATGGCATCATTCTGTATGGATGAGGTTGGTAGTCCAATGATGAAATCCATGGAGATGGTTTGCCATTTCCATTCTGGGATTGGTAAAGGTTGCAATAATCCTGCTGGGTTTCGATCTTTTGCTTTAACCTGTTGGGACTCTATGCATTTGGCCAAGTATTCGGCTATGTCTTTCTTCAACCCTGGCCAGTAGAATTGTTTCCTGGTAGCCGTGATCATCTTCTGGTATCTTGGATGACCAGTATAGGGTCTTTTATGTAGTTCATTCATAATGAACCTCTTCAATTCGTCACAATATGGAATGTACAATCTGCTCATGTAAGTGGGCAAACCTCCTTCAGTCATCTGGCAGCCTTCATATTTTACTCTGGTGGGTTCTTGTTGTAGGTATAAGGTCACGGTCTGGAAAAATGGGTTTGTCCTTTGCACATTTTCGACCCTTTCTTAGACATCCGTCTCACAGGTGCTCACCGCTTCCAAGTGAATCGTTTTCATACTTCTGCTAAGGGCATCGACCACCCTATTTTCTTTTCCTTTAATTTGTTTGATTTCGAAATCAAAATCACTAAGGAGGGCCATCCACCTAGCTTGTCTGGCATTGAGCTTCGGTTAGTCAAACAAGTATCACTATCCACAGTGGTCTGTCATAAGTACAAATTTTCTTCCTAGGAGGTAATGCCTCCACATTTTCAAGGTGTGCACTATGGTGGCCAGTTCTAGATCATGAGTCACATAGTTGACTTCATGTTCATTCAATTTTTGGGATTCATAGTAGACCACATTTCCTCCTTGCATAAGGACTCCTCCGAGCCCTTCCTTATAGGCATCTGTGCACACGAGGAAATCAGCTTCGGGATCGACGATCTTCAGCATGGGTTTGTAGATCAGTAGATGTTTCAGGGTTTGAAATCTTTCTTCACATTTCTGTGTCCACATGAATTTTTTCCCCCTTTTCTGGAGGGAAGTGATTGGACAACCAATATTAGAGAATCCTTTTATAAATCTCCTATAGTATCCTGCTAATCCCATAAAGGATCTTATATTTGAAACATCCTTTGGGGTAGGCCATTCCATGATAGACTTGATCTTGTCAGGGTCTGCTGCTACTCCTTCTTCCAATAAAACATGGCCCAAGTAATGTATTTTCTTTTGGAAGAAGTCATGCTTGTTGAATTTGGTATAGATTTGATTCTCTCTTATTACTTGCAGCACAAGCCTAATATGCTCTTCATGCTCTTCTCTATTCTTGGAATAAATTAATAAGTCATCAATAAAACCCAACACAAATTTGTCTAGGAATTTGCTGAGTACATTGTTCATCAATCACATAAAAGTGGCAGGGGAATTGGTTAACCCAAATGGCACTACCACAAAATCATAGTGTCCATACCTCATCTAAAAGGAAGTTTTATGGATGTCTTCACCCTTGATTCGGACTTGATGGTATCCCGATCTCAAGTCAATCTTCGAGAAAATAGACGCACCCCCCAATTGATTGAACAGGTCATGGATCCTGGGCAAGGGGTACTTTCTCTTTATGGTTACCTTATTGAGTTGTCTATAATCTACACACAGTCTAAGGGTACCGTCCTTCTTTTTCACAAATAGGACTGGTGCTCCCCATGGAGACATGTTGGGCCAGATATAGCCCTTATCCATCATTTATCTTAATTGCAATTTGAGTTTAACTAACTCAGGTGTGCTCATCCTGTAGGGTGTTCTAGACACCGGCACCGCCCCTGGTGCAAGCTCTATCAAGAAGTCAATGTCCCTTCTCAGTGGTAGACCCGATACCTCTTCCGGAAATACATCTCTGTATTCTCTCAGGGTAGGCTAGTCTTTGAGGCTGGGTTTGACATCTTCAATTATTTTCAACACTTGTATTGCATATAGGTGACATCCTTTTTGGCAATACTTTCTCATTTGCAGAGCTGATATTTGTCTCACCGAGACAGGTTTTCGGATCCCTTGAAGGGTTATCCTTTTCCCTTCTTTGCTTACGCATTCTAAGGTTTTATGGTAACATTCCAATTTGGCTTTATGGGTGGCTATCCAGTCCATACCAATCAACATATCATATGATCCCAGGGGTAATATGTTAAGAGTTGTTTGAGTGGGGAATTTACCCAATATTAATTGGCAAGTTGGTATGATTTCAACTACCCTTCTTTTGGTGCTAGTGGCTAACTGTACCAACCATGGCTTGGTATTTTTGTGTGGTTGTAGTTTACACTTATCAACATCCTTAGGGGCTATATAACTCAAATTTGAAACAGGGTCAATCAAAACAGACACTAGATGTTTGGAAATCATACCTTCTATTTCCACCACTGACTCTTGGTGGTCAGCTTGGTTATTATCCAAGGCTGCATAAATTTGCGGCACACTCCTGGCTGTTATAAATTCTCTGACTATTCTGTTGTCGGTGTGGACAGTCTCTCAGGAAATGTTCTTCTCTGCAACCCCAACATTTTAAAGGTTCTCTCTTTGGGTTATCAGTCTTCACTGGTACAAATCGAGAAGTTTTATTCCCGCCCAAGGTGGGAAAATTATGTTGGTGTACACTCCAGGCTGGTGATGCAGGAGCATCGCTAACACATCAAGCGAGCCAGCATGAAGCGGAGGACAGCTGGACAAGCCAGCACAAATTTTGAAATGCTTTGGAATTGTTGCGCATATCTTAAATGAGTCATTTAAGAGATTGCACACTTGTATATTGTAATGGACCTTGAGCGGATATCTCTCGTCCTTAGATAGATGAGGCATTTAATATAGTTAACGTAAAGTAGATAGAATATTTAATTCTAGATTTGATAGATTTCGAGCGCAAGAGGGAAATGGGATATAGACACCCTCATTTGTACATTGTAATATTATTGAGAACAAGAGCAAGAAGAGAAGAGCATGCAGAGAGCTGTATGAAGAACACCCATGTACAGATATTGAATTAATAGAAGAAAGCTTTGATTCAAATCCATGGTTATGTGTCTATTCTTTGTGTATTGATGTTATGCTCTTGAATATTTGCTTCCTGTCATACATTTTCTTTTATATGTCGTGTATGTGATTTCATGGTTGAATTGAAGTCTGAGGGAACAAGGAATTAGTTTCAATTGTTTCTCTATCTTGAACCAAAGAATTCCTGCAAGGAGTGCAGTTGAATCGTCCGCAAGGAGTGTGTCGACGGAAGGTTTTCAGATAGAGATAACTTTTTTTATAAGTTCCCAGAGATGCAGTTGAGCACAAGTGTCGTGAAAGGAGTGCGCAGGCCAAGCTAAGACTCAGATTTGCGATTCTGAGCGAAGTATCGAAAGACTGCTGCTACAGGAGTGCGCAGAGTCGAGTACCTTAAACTTTTAGACGTTGTTGAAGATTTTCCGCAAGGAGTGCGTGCAAGACGTTCTCAGAAGGACTTGAGAAGTCGAGAATAAAGCTCAGGAGGAGTAGGCCTTCGAATTCATTGCGGGATCACACAAAGGGATTGCGCATTTATGTGTTCGAGCAAGTGTTGAAAGCTCGCGTGCAGGTGAACAAGTCTTCGTAGGGAATTATTGTGTTCATTTCGTAGAAACTCTTTTGGAAAGAGTGGATGGTCGGAATCCTTCGAAGAGGTTTCACGAAGTTCCGTGGATCGTCGGATCTGAAGAAGGTGCGAGGAGGTTACGACGAGAATATTCCGAGGGATTCAAAGTCGAGGAGGGAGCAGAGCGTTGATCCGAGTCAGAGAAGTCGGTGGATCTGCACGTAGCCTCGTACATCAGGAACTCACAAGTTGGCATTCCAAAATTTTGCAGCGAGAATCGCGAAGTCGCGAGGCGCAATATCCCGATGGTTGCATAAACACTGGGGGCCATAGGGAGTCGGAGGAGTGGAAGACAGGTGGCATAGATCAGGAGATCTCGGGAACTTGGGAGTTCGCAAGGCGACAACCCAAGTATTGAGTACTCCAAGTCACAAGGACGCGAGGTGGTGAGTAGCGAAGGTGCGATAGGATCATATCGGTGTTTCAGCGCATCAGATATCGGTAGATGAAACCCCGAAGGCTTGGTATCGTGAGTAGCAAAGCCACGAGAGAGAGCAGAAGTTTCGACAGGGGACAAGTCAGCATTGACGGAGGTGTCGGGTCTTGGGGATCYGAGAGTGTAGCGCTCGACTATTGGACTCGCGAAGTCGCGAGTTCCGATCCTCCGAAAGTAAAGAAGAGGGGATCGCATGAGGAAAAGAATCTGTGGGTAAGGAAGATTCCCGATAGGGGATTAGAAGAACCTTGGAGTTCTTCGGGCCGAGGAGAAAGAAGGTCCTGAGGAAGCGGACGTGCTACTAGGAGAGCGGCTGCGTCCTCAGGACCTTCTTTCTCCTCGGCCCGAAGAACTCCAAGGTTCTTCTAATCCCCTATTGGGAATCTTCCTTACCCACAGATTCTTTTCCTCATGAGATCCCCTCTTCTTTACTTTCGGAGGATCGGAACTCGTGACTTCGCGAGTCCAACAATCGAGCGCTACACTCTCGGATCCCCGAGACTGGACACCTCCGTCAACGCTGACTTGTCCCCTGTCAGAACTTCTTCTCTCTCTCGCGGCTGCGCTACTCGCGATACCAAGCCTTCGGGGTTTCATCTCCTGATATCCGATGCGCCTAAATGCCGATATGATCCTATCGTGCCTTCGCTACTCGCCACCTCGCATCCTCATGAGTTGGAGTACTCAATACTTGGGTTCATGCCTTGCGAACTCTCGAGTTCGCGAGATCTCCTGATCTCTGCCACCTGTCTTCCACTCATCTGACTCCCTGTGGCCCCCAGTGTTTACGCAACCATCGGGATATCGTGTCTTGCGACTTCGTGATTCCCGCTGCAAACTTTTGGAACGCCAACTTGCGAGTTCCCGATGTACGAGGCTACGTGCAGATCCACCAACTTCTCTAACTCGGATCAACGCTCTGCTCCCTCCTGGACTTTGAATCCCTCAGAATATTCTCGTTGTAACCTCCTCGCACCTTCGTGAGATCTGACGATCCACGGAACTTCGCGAAACCTCTTCGAAGGATTCCAACCGTCCACTCTTTCCAAAAGAGTTTCTACGAAATGAACACAATACTTCCCTACGAAGACTGGTTCACCTACACGCGAGCTTTCAGCACTTGCTCGAACACATAAATGTGCAATCCCTTTGTGTGATACCTCGACGAATTCGAAGGCCTACTCCTCCTGAGCTTTATTCTCGACTTCTCAAGTCCTTCTGAGAACGTCTTGCACGCACTTCTTGCGGAAAATCTTCAACAATGTCTAAAAGTTGAAGGTACTCGACTCTTTGCACTCCTGCAGTAGCAGTTTTTTGATACTTTTCTTAGAATCGCAACTCTGAGTCTTAGCTTGGCCTGCGCACTCCTTGCATGACACTTGTGCTCAACTGCACTTCTGGGAACTTAGAACAAAAGTTATCTCTATCTGAAAACCTTCCATCGACGCACTCCTTGCGGACGATTCAACTGCACTCCTTGCAGTAATTCTTTGGTTCAAGATAGAGAAACAATTGAAACTAATTCCTTGTTCCCTCAGACTTCAATTCAACCATGAAATCACATACACGGCATATAAAAGAAAATGTATGACAGGAAGCAAATATTCAAGAGCATAACATCAATACACAAAGAATAGGCACATAACCATGGATTTGAATCAAAGATTTCTTCTATTAATTCAATATCTGTACATGGGTGTTCTTCATACAGCTCTCTGCATTCTCTTCTCTTCTTGCTCCTATTCTCAATAATATTGCAATGTACAAATGAGGTTGTCTATATCTCGTTTCCCTCTTGCACTCTAAAGCTATCAAATCTAGAATTAAATATTCTATCTACTTTACGTTAACTATATTAAATGCCTCATCTATATAAGGACGAGAGCTATCTGCTCAAGGTCCATTACAATATACAAGTGCTCCATCTCTTAAATGACTCATTTAATATATGTGCAACAATTCCAAAGCATTTCAAAATTTGTGCTGGCTTGTCCAGTTGTCCTCCCCTTCATGCTGGCTCGCTTGATGTGTTAGCGATGCTCCTGCATCAACTGGGAAGATCATTCTTGGGTTCTTCTAATAGTTCTTGAATCCTGGGGATTTAATCCCCTTTTTCTGAAATCTCTATCTATTCTTTTGTTTCCAGTCTTCACAAGGCTTTGCCTGATGTCCAAACTGTTCATGACAATATGTCGCCTTTCGGATAGTGCCTTCTAAAGTATTTGGCTCATCAAATTCAATTATGTTCCGGTAGTCCTTGGGTAGTCCGCTGATGAAGCATTTCACCTTTTTATTTTCTAATTTTATATAAGTTACATACCTCATCAAGTTGAGGAATTTGTTGACATATTCCTCTATACTAAGTTGTCCCAGTTTGAGTTCATAAAACTCTTTAGTCTTCTCGTCGAAATATTTTTCCGACAAATACTTCTTCCGGAAGTATTTCTCAAATTGTTCCCATGACAGGTCCTCTTTGCAAACCCTTTCACATTCTTAATGTCTTCCCACCAAATGGAATCCTTTCCGTTAAAATTTTCTGAGAAGTCATGGACTCTGAAATACTTCTTTAGTCCAAGCAGTGAGGCCTCTGCTTCCTCTCCCTTCTTTATTTCACCATCGAAGGAGGGTTGTTTGGCCTTTCTTAATTCTTCGAATTTATGACCCTTGGAAAGTTTTCTCTTCTTCTATTTTCTTCGGGAATAGGAACTAGTTCTACTGCTAGAAGATCCCTTCGAATCGCCAACTTCCTTCTCAGAGGAATCGTCCGATGTTGGTCCTTTACCTCTGAGGTGGACCTTCCTTGAGGTGCTCCTCTCAGTGTGGCCACTGATATGACCATGTTTCTATATATTAGGTTCATGTTGCATTTTTCGTTGTAGGTCGGATAAGCTCTGCAGTAAAACAACGTTAATTTCTGTTTCTTTCTCTTGTTCTTTCATCATCCTCTCATTGCCAACCTTGTAGCTTTGTAATTCGACCATGAGACTCCTCACAGTCTTAGCTAGATATGGAGGGGTACCTACTGCTCTTCTTTTGTCAGACTCTTTGTCTCTATTGTGGGAGCGTTCTCCCATCTCTTGGTGAGTTACCATGCTAGGTGCCTGTAATTTCGCGTGGTTGATCATCTGCTTGGGTGCAAAAGACAAACGATGTTTGTTAGTCAAAAATCTATATACATTCATAACTCATGCATAATTCATATTCCTTTCACATGCATACACACAATCAGAGTTCTCATTTTTCAACCTTGACCCTTTGATTAAGAAAGTTAAGATAGAGGGTTACCCCTTTTAGGAGTGCTTTGAATGGAGTCTCTGCACAACTCGCTCATGAACCCAAGCAGGCCAAGTGTTGTAACCATACTTTGATACCAATTTATAACACACCCACTATGGAATTCAATTTTTTTTTGCCTTTTCCTTCTTTTCTCCGAGGAACAAAGTTCCCTGAATCCCTACGGGGCCTGGTATAGACCCTACCATCCCTTATTCGTACCCATATGATCGACAACTATGACCATAAGCCTTACTGGAGAGGTGCTCATCGGATTTTGGGATTCAGGAAATCGCCATGCATGTATTTCCTTTTCTCTCTTGTCTTTCGAAGGGCCGAAACCTGAACCAGATCTAACTACTTAATGAGATTCAAAGCAACCCCAGGTTAAGTACGGGCAATCTACCCTTCGGGATTTCGCATATCGAAAATTCAGGGGATGCGATGATAGGAGGTCTCACATATGGGTTCCCTGGGAGCCGAAACTCCGAAATACTAACTCTAAACATGCTTCCCTGCTTTGGGGTCTCCTCCATCGGGACTACGGGATGTGCAATGACAGGAGGTATCGTACTTAGGTTTCCTGGGAGCAGAAACTTCGAAACCGGTATTCATTTCTAAGTTTATTTCGGGGTTTCCCATATCGGGATTTCGAGATATGTGAAAACAGGAGTTCTCACACTTAGGTTTCTCGAGAGCCAAAACTCTGAAACCGGTATTCATTTCTAAGTTTATTTTGGGGTTTCGCATATCGGTATTTTGGGATATGCGTAGATGGGAGGTCTCTCACTTAAGTTTCCTGGGAGTCAAAACTCTGAAACATTAACATTATGCACACTGYGCCACACGAGGATCTCCCTACCCATCGGGACTTTGCATCTATTGATTTCAAGGGAAAACCTGACCCCTGTGAAATCCCAATTACCGAAATACTGAAACACCAATTTCCATTCTTGCTCATCCCTTTCGGGATTTCTCCTTTYGGGATTTCATGTTATGTGAGAACAAGGAGTTTCGCTCCTAGGTTTCCAGGGAGCCGAAACTCCGGGTCATAAAAAAATTTCCATGTTAATATGAATCAGGGTTTTACTAACAGGGATTTCGGGACTGGCACGTACCAAGTAAACTTACCCTTGAGTCTTCCGGGTATTGAATTGTCGAAACACCAACCCAAGTCATACTAGGCCATATCGGGATTTCACAAGTTAGGACTTCGCGATACAAGCGGACGGAGATTCACATTATTCGACTACCTAAGTGCTAAAATCCGACACACCTATTCGTCATACACTCGACCAAAATTTGGGGTTTCGCGGTTCAGAGATTTGCGATGTGTGCAGACAGGAAGTCTCGCACCTAGATCTTCCGGGAACCAAAACTCTGAAATACCAACTCTTAAACCTGAACACCTGTTTTGGGATTTCACAAGTTGGGGTTTCGAGACTTGTGAGTACAAGGTAATACTCCCTTGGCTATTCCGGGTACCGAAATACCAAAGTATCGAGGCATATCCACATGTTATTATTTCGGGTTTTCGTGAATCGGGGTTTCGGGTCTTGCGAGTATAGGAGAACTCGCACTTAGGTACCTCGGGTGTCGAAACACCGAAAACTCATAATCTACCCACACGCTAGCACTTCAATATTTCGCAAGTTGGGGTTTCGCGAGTCGTGAGGACAAGGGTTCTTACACTCTGGTCTCCTGGGTACTGAAACACTGAAATTCTTACCAACCGCCACGTGTACCCTACAGTTGGACGGTCCATGCACTCCCATGGGTCTTGGGATCGATGGTCCTGGTCTCGTCGTTACTTGCGAAGTTTAAAATGGGATTGAGGCATTAACGCTTGTGTTCCTTCATCCAATTTAATGGTCATAACGGACCTTAGATCCTCCCAAAGGATCTCATTCAAGCATTTTGCAAGAGGAAGGGTATCATGGGTATAGAACCACCGAAAGGTCCTAATTTATCCACGCGCTATCATTTCGGGATTTCGCGGGTCGGGATTTCGGGACTTGCAAGAACAAGAGGACTCACACCTAGATACCCCGGATGCCAAAACTCCAAAACTCTTTAACTTATCCCCATGCTAACATTTCTAGATTTCGCAAGTCGGGAATTCAGGACTTGTGAGTGCGAGGGAACTCTCCCTTGGGTATTCCGGGTATCGAAATGCCAAAATGTTGAAGTCTACGAAGACCATTGTCCCTCATGCAATAATTTTAAGACTTAAACTATAACATCCTCCTTCGGGTCCTCAGGCAGTTTTCACCAGGTTTGAAGACCAGACTGAAAGGTCTTCTGGAAGGTAAAGTAACGTTCCCGAAAGGGTGCCCTTGTGGGGAAATCTATACAAGGCATCACTTAAGACAAACAAGGGAACAAACCTTCCCGAGAACAGACCTGAAATCTGAGTTAGTTCAATATATATCTATCTATATCTGCATAAGCCGAATGTGTTCATTCCAGTATAAGCATACAGTCACCATTTTTTATCAAAACACCACACAGACAATATTATAATGAAACCAAATACAATTTCACAAACCATGAGCATACATATCGTAATATAAATTTCAAGATACGAGATATAACACTTATCAGAAAAACACCAGGTATGATGAAACTGCTGAGAGGGGTGCTTGTTTCCACCTAGCCATAGGCTCAGCGATTCTGAATGGATTTACCACTAGCCACCCCCGAGCTGAGACCATGATGCTCAAGACTATCTGTCTATGTTCTTCAGTGATCGAGAACGTAGGTTACTCTCCTACTTCTCTACTATCTCTCACTCTGTATATTTCCCAGATTTCTTCCAATTTTTCCCTTCTCCTTCCCTTGCGTCTGTCCCCTTCTTTCACACATGTCCACTTCGCACTTCTTCCCCATGCATTTCTCTATTGCGAGGTTGTGTGTGGTGCGACTTTGCTCATGGTGGTCAGGCCCAGGGATTCTATAGATGGGCGGTTCACCCCCCGATCCCTCATTAATTCATGAGGAGCCCCCTTCACCTACCAACCTAGCGAGTCATTCAATTCGGGACCAGCGAGTCACTCTTGGTTCTTCGGGCCAGTGAAGACAAAATATGATATTGGTTTTCAGTGGAAGTTAACACCACCATTCCAGGCGCCTTCCACCACCTTTCTTCAGCCATCGTGGTCTCTTTTTCCACACATCCCCCTCTCAACAGTCCTGCAATATATATATATTCACAATATCATTTACATTCATTGACCTTTTTCACAAGGTCCATTCACATCATACATTCACATTTTTGAGTTTGCCATAGTTCGTGGTTAGCATAATTATTTTTACAGACTGGGGGAAATAGGGTGTTACAGGTTGATGTCATGAATTCTGAGACGAAAGAATATGATCGTATGGGGGATAATACAACAATGGATGATGGAAATGCAGAGACTCTTCCCACTCCTGTGCCCAAATTGAAATCAACCATAACATATGGAACTTCCCAGTTCGGTGATGGCGGTCTTGACAACACCAAAAGGAGTTTCAGAAAATAAACCAACGGTAAATGCAATAGCTTCTTTGTAGCGTGAAAATAGAAATTCCAGAGTTCCAAAGTAGTCCGTTCTGGGGGAAGAGTTTCACTATAAAGTAATGATCTGTTGATGCTCCCATAGATATATTTCAAGCCAAAAAATTATTCACTTGCGGGACTAGCGTCATGTTCTCTGGATATACAATTAACATCTTCAGGAATCAGGTCCAAAACTCTCACTGTTGCAAGGCATTTTTCTACTAGTCATCGCCTTCCACCCATAATAGACTAATTTGGGCCTTTGAAATTCCACGTGCAACCTATGCTCTTGAATTTGTTTTTTCTATGCAGAGGCGGTTTTAGCTAAGGGATATTCCATTTTCCCTACAACATTTTTCATCTTCTTCCTCACGAGAAGCTTCTGAAAACTATCAATTTCATCACAGGATGATTCATCGAGGATAAAACGACGAGGATCTTGCATATTGCGGATCTCGTGCCTGTGTTTGTTGCAGATACATTCAATGTTTTGGCCGGAAGAACTAGGTCCAATTTCTAAGGATAGATGTACAATACTCGTTGTTTTTCTTATTTTCTTAAATGGATTTGCTATTAAAAACTAATTGCTTTGGACTCTTCATTCCTACTTCTTTTTTGGATTGAACGCATGTTCTCATTGGCATGGTTCGGTGCTCTTGTACTTCTTGGATACTGTGTTTACTTAGGTTATTTTTTCTAAGATAGAACATCTAACAATTATATGACAATGTATTGTTTCAATCCACTAGCCTTTTATGGAAACAAAAAATGGATTACACAGTTTCAAACCAATGTTCAATTCTATTCGTAATGCAGATAGAACATAGCAGTACCAATGTACAATCTTGCATCAAAATCGCTATTCTTATTTCTAGACATGAAATTATTAAGTTTTAATGCTAACAACCCATAATGCAAGAAGTTTAATAATATGTTGTAGTCATGGAAGAATGTATCAAGAACATAGTTACACCCACACGTTCCAATAAAATCTAATCTTCAAAAAAGCATTTGTTGCCAATTAGTAGAAAATGAAGTTTAGTAGTTAAGTTAATATGTTACAGTCATGGAAGAATGTATCAAGAACATACTTACACACACGGGTTGCAATAAAATCTAATATTCAACAATGCATTTGCTGACAATTAGTAGAAAATGATGGTTTTGCAAAAATGGGGCTTCTTTGAAACCAATTCCCACTTATGAAAACTGCCTTCCGCCTTTCTATTTTCCCACTATTTTATTCATTGTAGTTTCTCTTCTTGGTTACTTAATCGTTTTTTTTTCTGAAAATGCCTTGTCGCGCGGCTTGGAGAATTCACGTGTTTCCAACAAGCGCCACCCCTTTCTTTAAATTGACCCTCTATTGTTCTGTGTCCCACAACTAGCACCCAGAGTTCTATGATATACAAATTGACAGGTGGACTTGCGCATTGACTGGGTCAACATTGCACTTCTACTTTTCCGTGACCTCCAAATAGCATTCAGAGCTTTGCGATATACAAATTGACAGACGGGCTTCAGGGATGGCAGGCTCAAGATTTCCTTTGTTTACGGATGGAAAAGTGATAAAACGAACCATAACACATTTTCCCCATAGAAGCTATATTAAATGGCAAAGCATTTCCTCTATAGTTACGTGTCCTGCAAACAACACCCACAGTTTCGCACTATACAAATTGACATCCGGACTTGCGGGTTGGTTGGCTAATAAAATACCTCATATTTCCGCGATATACAAATTGACAAATGAAGCATACAAGAAAGAACCAAGTAAACTCGCAGATCGTATTCTTGGACGTTGTTTTCTGTTCCCGCCAACTTCACAATTCTGTTTCGTTTCTCTTTTCCTTGAACTTTATATTTTTCGTCACTTATTCGTTTTTTCAGAAATGTATGGTTGCACGTGTGGGATGTGTTGCAGGTTCACACTTGCACTCATTCTCTTTTATCTTGACATTGACCGACCGCTTCCCCATTCCATACCCAGAAACTTCTTCGACCACGAATTCCCAGTAGGCGTGCTCTAGATTGGACTTTTGTTGTTCCATGGCCTGCGAACAGTACCGTCACTTCCACGATATACAAATTTTCAACTGGACTCAGATCATACCCTCTTTCGTATTACGGTCCACCTATCATGCCCTCTTCCGTGGTATACATTTTGCACTGAAAACTTTCGAGAAATACAATTTAACCATCGGGTCCTCGCATCTTTTGTGGAACTATTGTCACCCTATTTTGAAGCTCTTATGTCCACTTTCCATACTTTTCCATTTCTTCGAATTTCTTTGGTGGATCGTCAGTTTGGTGGGTTGAAGAAATATTCAGTTCATACTCGTTGTTTCTTGTGCCCACGCCCCTTTGCAATTATCAATTGTCAATTATATATAAGACCTTATTTCTAGGCATACAATTAGCAATTTCCCTATTCCATACTTAGCCACTTTGTCGAAATTCCACAGATATAAAAACCAGCCATCGAACTGCCCCATCATCATCTCTTTCATTTTACACATTTTTCACTCAAAAATTCCGATACAGAAAATTTGACCATGCAACAATCTCATGTCCTAAGTATCCCCGTAACCTTTTTTTGAATCCCATCCAATCATTTTTCAGAGCTTTCCATTCTTTCCTTGCTCTCCGTCATCTTTGTGACCTTCACACTTGTCTATAATAAAAGAATATATATATATGTATGCATATATTGTTTATAAATATGGAATTACTGGCATTTAATTCAAACAGGTCATCATGCAGGAACCGTATGGATTGTCATTGATGGGCGAACAACTCGAGGAGATCTCCTATTAATTTGCATTAAACCAAGATTTGTGGGGGGGTTATATTATCCCTTTCGAGCGTTGATTTAAAAATCATGAAATGTCATTCGCATGTCGTGGCCTTCTCATGTTCACGAAACCTCCAATCCTTAATTTCTCTTCGTCGTACCCGCCACCTTCGCATTTCTAAATATGCAATAAATAAGCTTTACTGCTAACAGTTCATCATTAATCAACGAAAGGCTCGAGGATATTTCCCATTGATAAGAATTTAACCAACATTTAGTAGAGAGTTACATTATCGACTCTAATTGTTCATTTAAACCATCATCTGGAGCAAACCAACGTTCTCATAAACCCATGGGATCATCTCGACAACAGTTTTGTGGATATATAGTGAACATCCTCTGGCACGAGGATAATACCTTCCATTGGTCCAGGGCATATTTTTATTACTCAATCTCTGCCGCGGAGAACCAAGTAATTTGGACCTCCAAGATTGCTCATCCAGGTTGTTTCCCTGAGGTTTTTGACTGTAAGGACCTGGTCTCTTGGTGCGCCGATAAATTTATTTCAAAAAAAATAATTATTCCACTACGGGACCGCTCTTCTATTTCTTTGTCACCTCAGGTCTTTCGCTAGATGCTAAGATTTTCGGAGCCAACATTGACGTTCAGAGGAGAATATTGCAAACAGTTCCTAGCAAAGAATAATAACAGGTTGGACCTCTTGCCCAATTTTTTGGAAAACCCGCTTCTAGTTCTTGAAGATATTACAAGCTTCCAGATTATTTCATTTAGAAATCCATTTCGCGAAATTTTCTAGATGTTTACAAGAATAATGGGACAGGAGTCCACAACAATTACTTCCCGGATGGCCCTTTATATTTTGTATTTCATAGTCAACGGACAAGCCATTTTTTATTGGGGAAGGTTATTTTCCCATGAAATCTATTCCCAATTGTCAAGCTTCAAAAGGGAAAATAAATTTTATATGTCATCCTATATAGTTTTTGCAATAGAGCATTCTTGTTGGTTTCCACAACTGTCTCTCTCCAAGAATGTCAACTATGAATTTCACGCAGTAACATTCTAGTACCAGGCTTCCCACTATTTTTATGAAGTTTTTAATGGATTTGTGTCTGTTTTCAAAGTTTTGTTGTTAGGATAAGATTATCCCTGCATATCTGAACAGGCAACCAGTTTTTTGGACAATAACGGGACGCTCGAACATTTGGATAATTACACTGTCATAAGACTTTTTGGCTCCATGGAACAACCTACTCTCCTTCCATGTCACATTACAGACAAAATTTTTGTTGGATAAGTAGAACGGTAATACAGCTGCTAGTTCCATCTGTTGCAAACGAAGAAAAAAAATAGTTCATTCCTCTTCCTTGGAAAGTAGGGGAGTTCGTGTTGGAAAAAGTCAACAAAATTGACGAATTCATAGCACATTATAGCATCTCCAACATGAGATATGCTGAAATCATAATAAGGTTCGACCCCTATAATATTTTTCGACAACATTTACAAACACTTGGCCTCGACGATTGTTTTTTAAATGAACACTTGCCCAAAAACAGAGACAGTGGTGACAACGGTCCTGCCTCTGATGTCAGCAACGTAATAACAGTGAAACACTACACTAAATTGTACACACAACAGGGGAAAGGCCCTGTTGACAAGAGTTTTCAATCGAAAAATAACACTCCAAAAGTACGACATCTCGGAGCATCGCTCCAACGGTACACCACAACAACAAAGAAAGTCAGATTTCTTCAAATGGAGGTGGAGATAACAACCCTCGTCACTCTAAAATTGATAGTTCTCACAAGCTTCGAGTAGAGAAGAGAAAAAAAAAATGTGGGGCAGGTAGAAGAGCCGGAAATTTAGAGTGAGAAGATGTAACTTGACACTGATCTAGATAGCATGATCCTCTTCCTTGATCAGCCCGGAGACGCAATCCACAATAGCCGTCCAATGGGCATATCCGCTACCAAAATTTTTGACAAATATGAATCCTTCATGTTCTAGAGCATTGTTTTTGATAGCAAGTCCAAAAAATTGATAATTGAGAAAAAAGATGTTAAAAATAAGAAAGGCAAATCTCGTTCAGAGGTTGACCTTGCCAACATGCGGCCGTCCCAAATCTGTCAACTTCACACCGCGAGCAGAGAAGAACTTCATGATTCCATTGGAGGCATCAAGACTGAGAATGCCAGACTGAAGGACCGGGTCAAGGAATTGGAAGATGCATTCATTTTTATGCCATTGCTTGTCGATCCTTTGGCAATAGCCATGCCTGCCAACCCTGGAGTCAACGTAAAAGAATCCTCCACCCTACTCGCATCCTGTAAAGGATACGTGGAGAATAATATCAAAAAAGGAATGCAATTGGTTACCAAGGCCATGGATGATTTTAGGGGCTAAATTTCACACATGGGCTAATTTTCCATGGTTTTTTCAAAAATGAGATTCGTTATTTTAAAAATAATTCACTCAAATTCTATAGGATAAAATTATTTTTCCTTAAAAATTGGCAAAATTTTATAAAAACTATATAAAATCCTTAGAAATTTGAATATTTTTAAAAAAATATAGCCAAACATTTATAGTTGGCATATGAAGAATTAGTAAGATTGACCAAGATTTCTACATTTTAAAATAAATTTCCATCCTTAAAATCATCTCTGACCGAGGTATGAAAAATATCACAAACCATCACGTTTTATGTTGGGACACCATCCCACGACCTGCAGGAATTACCACTCTCTGAGCCACGCATTATGTGAGCGTTTGCAGACACAGTCGCATGCAGGAAAAATAAGTATGCACGAATTTACATTGTGTGAGCGTTTGCAGACACAGCCGCATGCACAAATTTACAGACAGCCACATTAGTCTTCAAGAGGAGCACACGACCTGTAGGCATTACCATTCTCTGATCCACGCATTGTGTGAGCATTTGTAGACACAACCGCATGAAGGAAAAATAAGTATGCACGAATTTACATTGTGTGAGCGTTTGCAGACACAGCCGCATTGTGTGAGCGTTTGCAGACACAACCACATGCACGAATTTACAAACAGCCGCATCAGTCTTCAAGAGGAGCACTTGATTATCAAACTCCACGACCTTTTGGGGAACATGTATGTACTTCACACCTCATTTAATGTCGGTTATTCTCTACTGTCGATAGGTTTTACTACGTCCCTGCGTCCGTTCCTGTTTACTGTATGTTCCAAGTCAGGAAAAGAATGAAGGTTCACCGAAGTTAAATGATATGGTTTTATGCGCCATTTGCTAATAATAATTTAATTATAATTATGCTAACGAATCAACATGTCCACTGAACTCCAGCGGTTTCATGGTCGTCAAGGTGCTATAGCACATTGTTCAATATCGTGGTTCTTTCCATTTCCATTCACTAAACGAGCTACTGCATTCTCAGGCTTCTGGACCGACTCATTTGGTCGAACGAGCCATCAATTAAACCCAGAACCAAAAACTAACCAAACATAAGAATGAAACCCTTTAATGCAATAAGAGAGAGGACACACAGCCACCTTTATCTTGCCTTGGTTGCTTGCCTTCGCTTCTGGGCCTCCCTCTGATCCAATCTAAACAACATTCGTGGTTCGTTTTCATCATTTACATTTGATGCAAGTCAGACTGTTCATGTCTGCATGTCTGAGATGAGGTTTATAGAAAACTTTTTATTGGAACTTTTATATGATAATGGACCAAACCGGTGTCAGTTTGCAATGGTATCAAATTCATTTAATAAAACAAGCATTAGACCGTTGATACAATTTGAAAGAGAAAACCTTTAATGCAATAAATTAATTGTTTGTTGCTCGTAGCCATTTTTAGATCTTTAATGTAATTACCTCTCTGGGAAGAACTCGTCGTATTCTGTAAATATGTTGGTCGCAACCATTTCGATAGAAAAAATTCCAAATAAATTGTTGATACATTTTTTTTATAAAACCTTTAATGTAATTATTTTTTTGAGGAGAAATCATTGTAAACTATAAATACACTGTTGTTGGCAGCCATTTCCATAGAAACGTCCAAATAAATTGTCGTCAACAACAATTTGATGTCAAAATGTGAAGTTCATAGATATCTCTTTTGAAACCCTGACGTAAAAAGGTTGTCATTCTGAATTTTTTAAAACATTAAAATTTTCACTTATATTTAATAAAATTAGCTTATATTAAATTGTTTCAATCTTATGACATCTTATGTAACTATTGAATAGTACTTTTTAATGTTATTTTAAATAAAGTTTAGTAAAAACAAAGGAGAAAAAAATGATATGATATGTGAATAGCGAGTTTATAAAGTTCTGTGGACTTTATGTATTGATTTATGATATATTTGTGCGCTATTCACATATAAATTTGTGCGCTACTGGATATATTTGTGCACTACTGAATAAATTCCATCTAGAAGGATTAATCACACTCATTTCCATTTCAAATTGTACCATTAATGAATACAACATATTGTAGTTTTAAGTCTTCAACATTTTACTCAATGATTGTATGTTGTAGGAGATGATCATAGTGACTCTTGAATGCTGGCTTAAATCGAAGTATATATAAGTTATAATCGATTGTAAAATTCAGGCACTTTCGGATCAATATATCAAATGAAGATATTCAGTCTGGGTAATCCTCATTCAACACCCATCAGCGTGGATCATTACACCATTTAATTATTTGAGGTTTTTTTCTTCTTATCAAAAAATTTGGTGTGAATTCTCAGTTGGGTTGTCATTTTAGTAATTTGCATCCAATATTGTCATTTTAATAATTGCAAATTGTAATCTAACCTTAATTTCGATTTTGGACGTTCTGAATATATCGAAATGCTCAAAATTACAGTACCATTTTAACAATTCTTCATGTAACGGATACGGAACGATCCGAACTGAGTGCTGGACAGTTGACGCCCCACCACCATCGGGCTCTCATGTGCGTCTGATTCAACAACATTGTTGAGAGGTATAATTAATTCTTAAAGTCAATTAGGTTAAGTTTGCAGTAGTCCAAACATTTTAAATCTGGTGATGAATAGTTGTAACGCCGAAAGGTATTAGCCAGTTAGCGAAAATATTAGGGTTAGGGTTAGGGATAGTACCATGAGCAGCTATCTATCTAATTAAACCTAATATATTTAATTACCAGCGTTTAATTGAAATTATAAATTTACTCCACTAGTAATATACCCAAATCTGTCTAATTAGCAAGTTAACTTTTTTTATGAAACGCTGAAAGGCTATTCACATATAAAAAAGTTTAATCAATTAAAAAAAAAA